>AYEL01084878.1:0-14868 GCA_000484575.1 Olivierus martensii
TGATTAAATGTATCTAATTATTAAATATATTATGTTTATTTGAATAAATGATGCTAAAAATAGATTTCATGGATAATGAATCAGCGTTTTTATTGATATTTTTTAAATATTTAATTATCAGATTTTATCGCCTAAGGGAAAAAAATTAATATTGTATAGCATATTATCGAAATTAATTAATAACTTGGCGAATGATTACAACATCATAGCCATCCATGAACCGGTTTATCATATCCGTTGCCATAACTACGTTGTAGTCTCATTATAAATCCAAATTAATGTGATATTTTAAAATGTAGGACGGTCATGTGGTAGTTTCTGCCATGAGTGTTAGAATAAATTATAACATTCTTTCGTTCATTTTAATTATTGTACTCAATGATATAAATATATTTATATCGTTGATTGTACTGTATTCAAGACGGTATTAAAATTTTGCAAAAGTAGAACAAATGCTGTTTTCGTAAAATGGAATATCGCAGATTCGCAGATCACAGCTAATTGTACATTGTTGCCAAGAAAAATATTCATTTCGTTATATTGTAATTTTTTCCTAACAATAAATTTTTCGTGAAAATATAGTTCCTTAATTAATTTAGCATGTAATATAAATATAAATGTCAACGAGAAAAATTTCTATCTTGTTAAAATTAATAAATTTTATCTCAGATAAAATATAGATGCAAAGTCCAACTAAATGATGTAAATAATCCAGAAATAACTATAACTGTATTATAAGCATCAATTTAACAAATTGATGAGATTAGCTAAAATACAAACATAAATGTATTTTTGTATGAAAAAATGAATAAAAACTTATGAAAAATATTGTAGTAGCTATTAAAAAGATCTTTGCTATTTTTTGACGCCACTTTCCATTCAGTAAGAGTATTAAGGGGCGAGGCGAAACAAGCCCTTCCACAGGCTGCCCACCCCTGCGAAGGGGTCAGTCGGATTGTGAATAAACAAGTCCAAAACATTTCTATTAAAGTTTATTTTTTTTATCATAACTTAAATTTTATTAGCTGATCAAAACAATACAAATTAAGTTTTGTTTTGACAATGAGTAACTGCATAATTTTTAAAATGCAGATACAAAAATTATTGTAATCTCACCTTTGATTAAAGGGACGAACCCTTACTGCTACTTTAACAGATGCCATTGTTAAATTAAAAAAAAAAACTTCACAATTTTGTTATTTACAGATTACGACCAGCACGACTCCATTTTGGTTTTGTCACGTGCCACATTATTCGCATTTTAAAAATTCAATTTTATTGTTTAAGAATACATCTTGCGCAATATTAATGAATAATTAATTTCTTGTTTTAATCGTACCGCTAAGGTTATTGCAACTGACTTGTGAGTAATAATAGTAAATGTATATCCTTAAATTTCGACATACTGTATTTTAAAAATTCTAATTGTATGCAAATTAGATATCAGACACGAGATTCTCGCGTTACATATTTCCATGGTTACATATAAGGTATTAATATAATTATAACTTTCTAATTTTATCAATAAATTTTACTAGATATCCAATTACGACCAATCAATATTAAACTTTCAATAATAAAATTTCAAAATTAATAGGTAAACAAAATTTTGCGCGTTATAATGTGAATATAGTTAATTTTTAATATTTAATTAAACTTATAATGTGCTTTTAACTATCAATAAAATTTTTATAAATATAAATATTATTTGACAATTCATCCTCGATAACCTTTAAATATATTTTTCTTCTTCAAAACATTAAACAATTAGAAAAATGCGAAATTTGAAATATTTTGAGTACTTCATTAGAAATTATCGAAAAATTATATTTATAAAAATGCTTTAATATTCCATATTTGGGTACTACACCCTTCTTTTTATTAAGTGTGATGATCAGATCCTAATAGGATTTGATCATCACACTTACTAAAATAAATGGGCTACGGGTCTTGCCACAAAAATAGTCAATTTACTATAGAGTTGAATGTACGTTTGCGAAAGTAGCCTGCCAACAACATGCCGAGCCTACCAACAACGGACCTCGCTCTTTCTAACATTGAGAAAACACTCCAGTTGGTTGGAGCTTATGGATTCTCCACGATGAAAGACGATTTTTTTTGTTAACTGATGACGTCATTTTCCGCTCAGTAAGAGTACTAAGTGGCGGGGCGACTAACATTGAGAAAACACTCCAGTTGGATGGAGCTTATGGATTCTCCACGATGAAAGACGATTTTTTTTTGTTAACTGATGACGTCATTTTCCGCTCAGTAAGAGTACTAAGTGGCGGGGCGAAACAAACCCTTCCACAGGCTGCCCACCCCTGCGGAGAGGTCAGTCGGATTGTGGAGAACGGGGATCAACGGATCGGGCCCAGACCCCATGATAAATATTTTCAAGAGGTGGGACCCGAGATTCGAACCCGGGTCCTCCAGAGTGGAAAGCGATCCGAGACTCGAACCCGGGTCCTCCAGAGTGGAAAGCCGAAGCGTGGATGAGACCCGAGACTCGAACCCGGGTCTTCCAGAGTGGAAAGCCGAAGCGTTGAGATACTATAGAACCCGAGACTCGAACCTGGGTCCTCCAGAGTGGAAAGCCGAAGCGTTTTCACTGGGCCAATCCGCCTGACGATGAAAGACGATTGCCTTACTTATTGCAAAGCATTGCCGTTTACTAATCTTTGGTTTTTCCAATTGGGGATTACTAAGCCGCAGATAAAATTAAAAACGAGATAGCGACTTCAAAAATTTGAAAGGATATCGAGATGACTGTGGGTATTGTGTATAAATTCATTTAGTAACTAGACTAGTACAATGTCAAACATGATCAAAATCTGCTCTGAGGATAGGATATTTCGGGATGTTAAGAAAATTCATATTTCAGATGGCATCAGCTCAAACTTTACAGTCCCTTAATTTATTTAGATTCAATTGATTTTTCTAGTGGAAATGCATTATCATTCTATCGAAATGCTAGAAATCGAATCCGTCCGTATTCTTGGAAAAGTTATCTAGGACCGACTTATCTATCCAATGGCGGAACTTAAAATTTTTGGCTCCCCGGCAAAATATTATTCGGCTCCCTACAACAAAAAATCACAAATTTTTATCTAGATATTTTTATAAAAAAATAACAAAAAAAAAAAAATTGCATCATTTAAAACACAATTGAAAATTATCAAAAGAAAATATATTTAAAATTTAAAATTCTTCTTCCTAGATTTCGAATTTGAAAAATCTGTAATCATATCTTTTATTTCCATATTTTTAGTTACTGCTCCTACCACCGCACTGCTCTGATTCAATGAATGTTTCATTCTTTTCATGGTGCATTTAATTTTTACTGTATTATGGTTTTAATTTTAAGAAAAGGTAAAGAAAGTACCAAGAGAATATGGACCCCCTATAATTCTGGGCATCGCGCATTGCGGGGTTTGGCGCATTATAGTTCCGCCACTGTATCTATTCCCATCTTCTACAGTCTGATCAATCTCCACAAGAATGCTAGAATGGCGGTGCGAATAAGTCTTTATCAAAACCAGTATTATAATAGAGGCATAAAGTTTTCCGAGGGCGGGATCCGACATAGAGCTATAATCCGATAATCGAATTCGGTCTTCCAGGTTAGAAAACCTGGTAGACTAAGTTATAACTTAAGTGTTTCCATATAGCTAATCCGGCCAACAATAATTTTTCATTTAAAAAAAATTTTTATAATTATTAGTTTTTAATGCATATCCATATTATACATAAAATTAAAAAATTAGATTATTTTGAATTAAGCCGCCATGGGATATATATATATAGCATTTGCAAATTTATTTAAACCTTTTGCGTGTATAATCAAACTTTAGGCTATAAACAGTTTAACAAAATTGTGAGAAAGAGTGGTGAATAAAGAGTATCCCTTACGAACTCTTAAATCCGTCCTTTCTAACGATCAGTACATAGATAACTATATTTTCATCCGTGATATTTTCTATATTTAACTATATTTTCATCATTCTTAGGCTGAAATCACACGTACCAGAAAAAAAACCACGACTACAAAACTGTGGTCGGTTTGTGGACGGTCGTGAATTATAATTATATTAATATAGAAACGCCCACGACTACAAAACTGGTCGGTTTGTGGACGTTCGTGAATTATAATTATATTAATATAGAAACGCATAATCTAACTCACTCGGACCTCGCGTTGCGACAACGTTTGAAATCGACTTCAGTTAGTGAGTGATCCGTCTGAGTTAGATTATGCGTTTCTATATTAATGTAATTATAATTCACGACCATTCACAAACCGATCACAGTTTTGTGGTCGTGGTGTGGTTCTCTTGTGGCACGTGTGAGTTCAGCCTAATAGGGTAGTATTAACAATAAATTTATTGTTAGAACGGATCAAAAAGAATTATTGCTGAATCTGAATATTAAAAGCCGTTCATATACTGTATATAAGGGTTTGGTAAGCTGTTAACAAAGGGCTTACAGTTGTAAAATTAACAAAAATGTAATTTTTTAACATACGTTTGAAACCATTGGGTGTCACCTCCACGATGCGGGCTGCACCCACCACACTCCCTAGTGACTCCACTGCATTTTAATATATCAGTATTATACTCGTTTATTCACTACTCTTTCTCACAATTTTGTTAAACTATTTTTAGCCGAAAGTTTGAATGTACATGCAAAAGGTTTAAAGGCTGGTTTGTTCCGAAAACCATGCCAATCGATGTGTACGGGACACTTGAATCCTGCTTTGCTTTTGAAATCTTAATCAGTCCAGAGAACAGTAACCATGAAAACTTGTTCAGTCCTCTGCGCATGAGCAGAGCGTTTTCCTAATTCTGCCAGCAGAGCGGTAAATATCAAACTGCTATTACTGTTGGCAATAAATTTGCTGTGGGACTATGTCATGTTTAGTAAAGGTAAAATTGTTATATTGGTTATTAATTTTTATGTTAGAAGCACTTGAAATGAAATCGTAACATCAAAAGTTTAAGTTTCTGGGGACTATTTTATCTAATTGTTAAAAGGAAAGTTATTTTTCTGAATTTTAGTACAGTAGTTTCTAATTTGGAATGATTAAATACATATTCTGGGGCCTTTCCCATGAGTATAATGTATTCATGGAGAAGGCCCCAGAACTTTCCCATGAAGTAATTAATGTTTGAACTTCCCCATGAGTGCATTGTACTTATGGGGAAGTTCAAACATTTACTTTTTACTCACAGATTTCTATACAGTCGATTCTTGTTATTCGCTGTAGTTACGTTTTGTAAATTCTTCGCGAATACTGAACCATTGTGCCAATGGGAAATATTTCGGCGCTCAGCGATAATCCGCGAATAAGCGTGAAAGTGCCGCGAAAATGGAATTTATGGTTACAAATAAATTTTCGGGAATAGTCGAAAACGTGAATAGGGAATCCGCGAATACCGATAATCGACTGTATTTTAATATTTACATCAAAATAAATTTAGTTTTTCCTCTAATGAAGAATCAGTGTAATTGAAAACGTTCATTCCTTGGACTTAGCGAGTTTCCATTAACACCATTATATTTAGTCATCGTGTAATTTAAAAACACATGATGACTGATTTCAAGATTCTACTGAGAAGTGCATGTATATGAATTAGAAACAGATATCTGGGTAGTAGATAATCATTCAAATAGAAATACTTTCTCAATTCCATATTTTGCTTCTGAAAATTAACAACAATGGACAGAACGTGTTTTGGGATCACACTTTTCAATTATTCTTAATTTAACAAAAAAATATATCATTCTCTCTTGCTATATTTCGTTTTTAATTATAATATTATTATTTTAACATTTTCATTATCAGTAACTTATCAGATGTATGCTCTTTCAGAAAATTCCTGTTGAATCTGAATTTGTTGCATTGGAGTCGGTATCTTCACATAAAACATTTGCTTGAGAATCATCAGTAATATCAAATTTAATCTTTGCGGTACGAAGTATCTAATAATAAAATAAGTTTTACTATTATCTGATAATTAATCTAGCGGATATTTTTTAAATCTTAAATTTACATCAAGTGAAAAAGCTTTTTTCTTATTTAAATATTCGTTATCTACAAAAGAAATTTTCAATCAAAACTAAAAATTAGTACATTATTTCAAATTATTTAATAAATTCCTAAGCAAGTCATTACGTGAAAAACAATTCAAAAGCGCTAATAGTTCCAAGTTAAGTCCATCGATGGTGTTAAAGCGAAGAAGAAATTTGATTCGCTTATATAAAGCGGTATAAACAATACTCGTATATACAATCCTTGCATTCCATTGTTTATTAATCAATGATTAGGAACAGGGGCGGATTTAAACATGGTCTTTATGGGCTGCAGCCGTCGGCCGGATTGGCCGCGTGGAAACGCTTCGGCTTTCCACTCTGGAGGACCCGGGTTCGAGTCTCGGGTCCCAACCCTTGAAAATTTTTATCATGGGGTCCGGGCCCGGCCCGTCGATCCCCGTCCTCCACAATCCGGCTGACCCCTCCGCAGGGGTGGGCAGCCTGTGGAAGGGCTTGTTTCGCCCCGCCACTTAGTACTCTTACTGAGTGGAAAGTGGCGTCATCTGTTGACAAAAAAAAAAAATAAATAAATAAAATATGGGCTGCAGCCCAGGGCCCCGTTCAATCAAAGGGAGCGGTCAAAAAAATAAAAATTAAAAAATAAATTAAAAATTTAAGAAAAAAATAAATTATACAAATATTTTTCGTACCTAGATAAAGTTTAAATCATTGGTTTGCATCACTATTGGATTTCAATAAAATATCAAAGTTTAAATGACAGTAAATAGCGAATACGGCTTTGTTTTCTATCGGCCCTGTCGGAAGTCGGTAAAATCAAAATATACTTTGTCATTTGTCAATTATGTAAATAATATGACAATGTCAGAATGGGAATGCAAATCTAGTTCCTCTAAAGCGTGTTAGTTTATCGTATCTCTCACCGTTAGGTTAATTTGGGTTAATTTAATAGGTCTCCAAACAGTGTTAGCCCAGGGCCCCCAAAGTTAACGGTCCGCCTCTGATTAGGAAGTGGCGTTATCTATTGAAAAATCTCTCTTGAGGTTATGGGTACAGTATTATAAGTGAGGACTCTTTCAGCGTTCCGATTGCCTAACAATTGCCAAAGTTGGGCAATCGGAACGCTGTCTGCTCTTCTTGTCTTCTATAGTCAACTGATTCCACTATGATGTACAATTTACCGTTGAATTTGAAATAATCTGCCACTTCGTAATCACCAATAAATGGAAAGTGAATTATTTCTTTTTTTATGCCGCTTTCCAATTAGTTTTTACTAAGTGGCGGAACAACAGCAATTCCCGAATACAGGTTACTCGGGCATTGCCGTTGTCCCATAACTGTTGCCATAACGGCCATCAAGACGAAAGATGAAGTCCAACAGGCCGGACCTACATCCTTCTTGAAAAGATTTGGAAACGTGGAATCCGGTAATCGAACTCAAATTTTTCAGATGGTAAACAACGCTTTATCATGAGACCTGCCCGAGATGAAAGTGATTTTTTTTAAATATCTTCAACTTTCTTGGTTGGTTAGGTATATGCATACCATTCGGCATTCGAAAATTTCGGATTAAATTTCTTCCAAAATTTAAATCCAGATAACATACATTGGAAAATTTTCTCAGGGATTCAGACTATTGATCCCTGTATTTTATTGTCCTGTTGAATACGTCACGGATGTGGATAATTCATAGTTGGACATGAATTCCCTCGCTATTTTTTGGTCAACAGATGACGCCACTTTTCAATCAGTGATGATTTCTGTGTGGCAGGGTTATAACAATAGACCATCTACACTGTAGGCGGCAGCACCTCCGTCCTTGGTATTAGTTAGACTTTGAAGTTAGCTGTCATCATAGAGAAGCACTCAGGTTGTGTAATTGCTGCGTTCCTCAATGTAATAGCAACATTTTATAGTTACTATCTCCAGATTTATTTTCCTTTAGATAATTAAAAATATTAAAAATAATCGTTCGAGCTTGACTATTTAAAGTTTTTCCTTGAATAAACGTACTACGATCACAAGTAGACGCCATTACGGTTTAGTAAGAGGAACTCTTGGTAAATCCAGATCACTGCAGCAGATAACAATTTATAACTACCCTGTACCAACTTGTACTCAAAATATTGAGATAGGGCTCAATGTAAAAAAAGTAATTGAGTGTGGACGTCTTCGGTAATTGTAATCTTCCGAACTTCCTTTATTATATCGTACCCTATTTATAGTTTATACGTTCCGTGAATATTGAAAAACAAACATATATTTAGAAATTTTTTCTTAATACATTATTTAATTACATAAACTTTGACAAACACGGGCCCCCTCAAGCGCAGGGCCCGATTGGGTGCAATCGGTGCAATCGGCTTAAATCCGGCACTGGTCACACCTCGATTTATAAACACCTCAGATCACGAATAATTCGGTTTACGAACAAATTTTTCTAACAAAAACGTATCGGATGACGAACTGTGTTTTGAGTTACAAATACATAAACCATCAACATAAAAAATTTTCAATGATAAGACCTTGTATCACTTTAGAAACATTTTAAAACATGGGCAAGCACAAATCCCACTGGACAACTTTTTTGTGAGACAGAGTCCCAGTGGATTTGAAGCAGAGTCCAGTGGTGCCAAGAAACAAAAGAAAAAAGAAAAAGAATCCCCCTTTCAAGCAATAACATTTCACTTCCTCATCAACTTCAACTTAATCGTCAATTCACCTATATAAAGATACATAAAAATTAACTTTTCCTCTATATTTGATCTGCTTAGTGTTGTGTTTATCTTTTTTGTGATAGATTTAATGGTTTCCATTAATTTTGTTTTCACAATTTGTGCAAAGTACTGTTGTAAAAGTTTAAATAACATCATCTGGGGTCCAGGAACTGATTAATCCATTTTACATTAATTCCTATATTGGTAAAATAATTTCGACTTACGGACATTTCCGTTTATGAACGATCCTCAGGAACGAATTAAGTTGGTGAACCGAAGTTTGAGTGATTACAAGTCGAATGATCGTAAGTCGACAAAACCTGTATAATTATTTTTAACCAATTTATATACCAATTATAGATTAACGCCATATTAATAAAAATAGTACCGATCGATAGTTCACGATTAGTATAGAAAACTTTACCAAAGAACCATACCTCTATCGGTAACCGTTTCGTAGTTATAGCGGTTCAAAGGATTTCGGTCTTATATTTAATGAACTGTTATTTAGCTCAACATCATATGTATCAATACTAGTATTCTTTTTTATAAAAGAAAATAAAGTATTATCAGTAATAATTTATTCTCTTATAATTATTACTAAAGTAGAATATGAGATAAATTTTCAGTTATTAAACCAAGTTACATGAAAATCAGTATTAATCAAATGTGAATTATAAATATTCATTTTATACATTGTAAATATTTTGTGATGAACTTCAGTTTTGTTTAGGTTTATAGAGAAATCATTTATTATAGATTACCAATAAATAATATAAAAATATATTTTTCAGATATTTTCAACAGAACCAGCTCAACCTTCTGTCTATCTATAATGCATTCCACTTATACAAAATGGCTAAGTATTATATGATTAATGATTTCGTCTTATTCATTAGAAATTACATAAAAGAACAAATAAATCCAACTACCGTGTGTCCTATTTATGATTTTGCATATCAGCAAGTGGATCGATTTCTTCAGTATCACTGTTGGAAGGAATTTGACGAAAAATGCGACGAAGTACTTAAAACACGAGTATTCGAAGCATGCGAAGAAAATGTCATCGATATGTATGTCTCTCGCCCAAAATATCGAACATTACAAGAAATAACCTTATTTAAACATATAGTCGTTTGGGTTAAAAGAAAAATTCGATCTGAAAAAGAGACATATCCTGATCCAGATAAATATCAGGAAAGAATTCGACATCTTCTGAATCCATTCTTCAAAAAGATTAGATTCTTATCCATGGAGTTAGAAGAATTACCAGAAGTGTCCTCATGCAACATTTTATCTGATGAAGAAATAGAAAGTATTTCTAGATGTGTAAGAAATAATAAGTGTAATGATCTACCAAACACAATCTGTGAAAATAATGTTAAAAGAGTTAAAGCATGTTATCGTGATTTAATTGTCTACAAATACCGATGTAATATAAGGCTATCCTCACTTCGTATTCACCTTAATGCTGACTCTAAATTATATTGTCACTTTAAGTCTAAAGAAGAATGTTTTCTGTATGAGATTAAATTACCAATTAAGACATCATACGAAAGAATGGAAGTAAATATTAAAATAAATGTAGAAAATGTTTTGTTTCATGAAGGTAATTACGAATGTTCAATGAATGGAAGTATCCTGCTATCTGAACCATTATTCATACAGAAGAATATCGAATACTCTCTGTCAGCTACTGTAGATTTAGTAAAATACAATAATCCAATAGAAATTTCAAAAAATGCTGAATACTATATAGAAGAGGAAGACATTCTTAAAAATCTTCTCATATTGAATAAATATTTCGTTCAAATCAAATTATATTTTTAATTACATACCAAAAAATATCGTAATACGAAACAATTATTGTGATTAGTGAAATGCGAAAAATAAAATTATCAGAAAATCAATTAAAATTTAATTTTGAATTGTGTGAAATATTTTTCAAACGTGATTTGTAATTTTTATTCGAACTTTTTATTTAATAAACGATAAATTGCTTAATTTTGAATTATATAATATACTAACTGGTATTAGACAAAAAGTACTACAAAAACAAGCGTATGTACTCTTTGTCATGCTTTTATTTCTGTAAACAAATTACAGAACATTGAGAAATCGAAATCAAATCCAATCTGGATCTGCTACTGAAATGCCATTCCTCTGATGATAATCCATATGGATTGTCATGAAATTGAATTTGGATTGTCATGTAGCGAGCACTGCAACTGCTGTTTTGGATGCGCCATACAGCCGAAATATTCGTATCGATTTAAGAAATTTGGGAAACATGATTCGAGAGATTATATTATATAGCGTATCTGTTAGAGTTAGAAGAATTACCAGAAGTGTCCTCATGCAACATTTTATCTGATGAAGAAATAGAAAGTATTTCTAGATGTGTAAGAAATAATAAGTGTAATGATCTACCAAACACAATCTGTGAAAATAATGTTAAAAGAGTTAAATCATGTTATCGTGATTTAATTGTCTACAGATACCGATGTAATATAAGGCTATCCTCATAAATATACTTTTAAGGCAAGATGAAGTGTCATGAATGCGCTCTCTCGCTGTTATAGACTTTTATTCATTATATCATAATTATCACATTATATAGCGTTTCTGAAAAACTATTTCACGATAAGAGAAATGATGATATTGTGGAGCACCTAGAATTCGAAAATTGCCCATTTTCCTACTTACATTCGCAAAAAAACTGCGTTCCGGTTCCCTCGTTAACGATATAGAAATTTACCCGACAATTTGGAACATACATGCCACATGTTCTATTAAACTGGAAACTTTTACTCACTCTTCCAACAATAAGAATGCTATTTGAGAAATTATGAGAGCGATTCGATTTATAGTATATATTGAGTGCACATATTCAGAGAAGTCAGTTTGCAACACTGAATAAATAAAACTCGAAAATTGCCGTTTGTAAATGCAACGGCAGTATGGATCAATACGAATTACATTAAGACCCTGCTTAACGCTGCTCCGTTTAACACTGTTTCAATATAACGCGGTTTTCTCGGATTCTATATTTTTTTATTGATTCACTATGGTGCTCTCTTTCAAATCGTTATACTCACATAAATCCGAAATCGCACTAATTTGTTGCTTTGATATTCCCATGCCGTCTCGCAATGCGTTTGATATCAGTTCAGCGCAATACATACGAAAGTCTGGTGCCGTCACAGTTCATATTTATGATCACCGTTAGTTTACAGTTAAAGTTACGAAAATTATGGATCAGTTTATATAAAATGATCCAAACTTTGATAGAAGTTCAAAGGCAAGATGAAGTGTCATGAATGCGTTCTCTCGCTGTTAGAGACTTTCCGCACAGTTCCGATCGATAACTAAACGATAAAATCTTATCGTTTCTGAAAGTTATCGGTAGTCGCTTCTGCAACTCTAGGTTAGTTAGAACTTCCGACACCAGGTGTTCTAATACCGTCATATCAGAATTGAAAAAAATGCTGAAACGCTACGACCCAGTTCCGATCGATAACTAAACGATAAAATCTTATCGTTTCTGAAAGTTATCGGTAGTCGCTTCTGCAACTCTAGGTTAGTTAGAACTTCCGACACCAGGTGTTCTAATACCGTCATATCAGAATTGAAAAAAAAGCTGAAATAATGTTTGAAAAAATGAAAAAATGTTTTTTTGAGTCTTCGGAACGAATTAATCAAATTCCCATAAAATCCTATGGTAAATCGATGATCGGTTAACTGGACTTTTTCCCTTACCTAGTTTCTTTCTCCTTCCCACGTACTTTGTTTTTACAAAGTTAACCTTTCGTTTACATTATCTCGTTCCTGGCGATACCTGCCCGCAATTTGATCTCACGTCATCGCCATCATGTCTCGTGTTTCGTCGAGACTTATGTTTTGTATATAGAATTCTGCTGATAATCGAGACACATTAATCGATTGTTTATCGTTAAATTAACATCTTCCTGAGGATGTTTATATATTATTTTACAAAACTATTTCTTTTATTTATAATTATATTAAATTTATCCTATTTTTTTGTATTATTTATTGGGAGAAGTTTCCGTAATCGAACGAGAAACTTCATCCATCTACACTTCACTTTTCTTTTCTTTTTTTCTTTTTAACTTATTTCTTCATACAAATAATAGCTCATCATAAGAGAAAATGCGCACTATACAATTATATAGTCGCGATTCTCACAATATAAAACAACCAACTTTGTTTTCGTCTATTGGCATAGGGCCTATTATTATCATAGTGATTACGCTATAGATGCAGCCGTTTTTCTTTGGGGATGCGTTCATAAAGGAAGAGAAGTTCTTAGAGTTTGTTAACGCAGACACAAAATGAATACATAATACTATGGAGTGAATACGGTTGCTTTTTAAGGTTCTGAAAAATGTATAATATTTATATATAAATATATCGTAAATTGTATATCGAAATATTAATTTCGATACCAACAGTCGAATATAATATAGTTTATTTGATATTATACATATATTTAATGTAGCCGATAACAATAGGTATTAAACAAACTGCATATTTTTTGTTAACAGATTACGCAAATCAAATTTAGGAAGCAGAAGAGCTGCTAATAAACAACCATTAACAGCCAGGAACATGATGGACCGAATAGGATTTGCGTATCAATATAAAGAATGGACCCATTTAGATTGGAATACAGTCGTGTTCTCAGATGAAAAATCTTTAGCAGTGACGGAACTGGTGATGTCTGGGTACACCGACCCAAGGGAGCACGATATGAGAGTCCATATATTTACCAAAAGAGAAGAAGCGGAAGATTTACTGTAGGTAAGTTAATTATTAATGCATTCCATTTCTTATGTATTATTCTAGCAAGTAGTTTGCTGTAAGAAATCATCAGAAATTCTTTCCTGACAAATTACACTGAATATAATATAATATAGTCTAATATATTTTATAGAGCAGATCTTTCATGGACAGCATATCCCTGTCAGGCATTTATTTTCGCTGCTATGTGAATAAATATCAAGTTTCATCAAATATTCACATTTATTTACAAATTACATTCTGTAAGCAGAAAATCATATACCATATCAATGTTTTCAAATACAGCAAAAGTATTAGAAGTTAGAATTGTCAGCAGTTATAAATTGTTCGAGTATTGTTTTAAACATCAATGATTTCTATGCAAAACCCTCAACAAAACATTCGCGCACACATATTTCTATTACGCCATTCAGTAAGAGGACAGAGAGAACTTTATACCTGTTTACAAACATTTTACCAGCACAAATAATTTGATGTCATTTCTACTACACACGCGTGCAAGCGCGCAAGCACGCACGCAGACAGACACATTATATATATATATACAGGGTATTTCAAAGGTTGTTGCCAAAATTTACAATTTTATAGAGGATGCAAGCGCGCAAGCATGCACGCAGACAGACACATTATATATATATATATATACAGGGTATTTCAAAGGTTGTTGCCAAAATTTACAATTTTATAGAGGGTAAAATTTCGAATAAAAAAAGTCTAGACTCGTTTTTTGATTTGAGGCTCTGATTAAAGGATATAACCCTATAAAGCTAACCAATCACAATCGATCCTTTTTACTACCCAGTAGTAAGGAGGAGAGCTACGCGTCTTGGCAATGCGATACGTCGTGACGCTTTGTGTACTCGATAGCGATTGGTTAGCTTTAAAGGGTTATATCTTTTAATCGGAGCCTCAAATCAAAAAACGAGTCTGGACTTTTTTATTCGGAATTTTATCCTGTATAAACTTGTAAATTTTGGCAACGACGTTTTCAAAGACCCTGTATAGATATAAAATTTGCACATCTAAAAACATTAGTTCTACTTCGTCTGCTGTAATGTCTTATCCATTCGTTTGCATAGTAAAGATGATGAAGTAGAACACATATTTTCTGTTATTTTAACAAAATGTTTCTTTTCTACAGTTTAAATGTGTTGTCTTTTGTAGTTTAAATGTGCGAATCATTTTACTAGCGTCATACCAACGCAACCAGTCATATCTTGTGGTGTTCTGCTAGCAAATTATTGGTTGCTGTAATCTTTATCTGCTGCCAATAAGTTCG
>AYEL01084881.1:0-52242 GCA_000484575.1 Olivierus martensii
GCCATCTATTGGTATTTATTGTCATAAAATAAATAAAAATTGGGCCCCCTAGGGCCCTAAAAAAGGGCCAAATAAAAAAAAGGGCGATGTAGGGACATGCCCATACTGATACTGAACAAAATTCTATATCATATTCCTAAATATCTTTTTTAGATTTTAAATAAAAAAGTTTCATACATACATCCATACATACATAATCTGTATTTTATAAGTATATAGATTATATAATAATTTTACATAAATTTGCATAAATTTGATTTGAATTATGCATCAAGAAATGTAAGATAAATTTGCATTTTTTGTTTGGAAAAAGAAAAATGTTTATGGCAAATAGTTATTGGCATGATAAAGTTGGATTTTCTTAAATTAAGATACATTTGACCAGCAAAATTGAAAAAAAAGCAGTAAATCTCATTTGAAAATAAATAGTATGCACATGCACACACAGTTATAAATGTTGAAGAATAATTATGTTTTTTGTATAAATTAAAACATTCTTAGGTGCTGGAAGGAGTAATTTATATTTTACTACTATAGCCAATGCAGATACTATTGGGTTGTTTGGAAAGTAATTTCGTTTTTTTTTTCATGAAAATAATACAATAATTTTTTTATAGTATATAAATATTTTATTTAATTATATATTGACCTTTTTTTATAGTATATAAATATTTTATTTAATTATATATTGACCATTTGTATCCAACATATGTTGCCATCTTCCTGGTAATAATATGATTTCATGTTCATAGAATTTCTGATCTTTTCTTACAAAAACTGAACCAAATGATTTTTGACATCCTCATTTAAACTAAGTGTTTTGCCCTCTAAAAAGTTCTGTAAAGACTGGAATAAGTAACAATTGGAGGGTTCCAGATATGGCGAATATGGTGGGTATGGTAGCACATCCCATCCAAGCTGTAACAGCTTATGGCAAGTCATCAAACTTATATGAAGTTTGGCATTATCATGATGAAACACTATTCTTTTCTGTTAATCAACTCTGGCCACTTCTGTTTGATGGAATCACTCAATTTGTCCAACTGGTGGCAGTACATTTTCGAATTACTTGGGAATTGTATGGAAGAAGTTCAAAAAAAAAAAAAATCCCTTGAAATCACACCAAACAAAGAGCATCATTTTTTTTGATGAATATGGGGTCTCAGAGTGCTTTGAGCCTGTTCATTTCTTCTGCTCCATGATCACTTGCATTCAACTTTATTGTAAACAATCCATTTTTCATTCAACAGTTATGATCTGCTTCAGAAAGGAATCATTTTCTTCATGTTTGAGCAGCAAATCACATATGTCGATGCAATAGAGTAAATCTTTCTTTGAGAACATGGGTAACCCAAATATCAACGTTTCAACTGGTCATGAACGGTTGCATTAAAAGTTCAATCTTGTAGCAATTTCTCATGCTTTTATTCAGCAGTATGCTTCAACCAATACCTTTATTTTGTCACCATCAGCTTCAATCACAGTACTTTAGCTCTCACTAACAGACAGTATCAATTCCACAAATAATTTGCATTTATTTTTTAATTGTTTATATTACTGTATTAGATATGTAACAAAATTATCTTGAATTTTAACATACTGAAAAATAAATTTATTGAGAATTCAATATATAAAATAATTTTATTATAATTTTGAAAAAAAATAAAAAATACAAATTTACAAAAATTTTCAGAAAATATTTCCTTTACATGTAAACGTTCTGTATATGATATTTGTCGAAACATTCAATATAAAATCTAGGATATCATTTACAATAACGTTTCGTCATTTTTCTATCTCCCGGAATTTTTTGATTGCAAAATATTACATAGGCTTTGCTTTTCCCCCTCCCATTTTTGCTATAAAATGCTTTCCTCTCTAAATCATTCTTCTTCATCTGAAGAAGAGCTTCCTCTTTTTCTCCTAAATTTCGCACATCAGCTATAAATTGTGTTACACAGGAAGACCTGTGCTGGTGGCCATCTGAGCTAGGATCCTGCAAGCAGTGGCCACCTTAATATCCGCCCAAGCATAGTGCGGGATTTTTAAACTGTATAAAATGGTCGTCTGTATCCGTGGCCATGGCCAGTGATATTTATTTCGTCACATTGTGTGCAACATCTATTAGCTGGCCAACAAATCGTATTTTGATCAGAAATGCCACATGGACTCTAGATCTTCTATCAGCTAAGCATTCTAAAGTGAAAAATCCCGATAACAGACATTAATTAGTGATTTCTTACCTTAGACTTAATTAGCATGTGAAACTGTGTCATAAACATTGATGTTTAATAAAGAAATTTGTAGCTAATTGTATGTGGAGGTCAACCTGTGCTTGATAGCCACAATTTCAGCCGCCGAAAGCTGGCCACCTAGTACAGGTTTTCCTATAATTCTTTTTCTAAAATTCAGATTTTTTTCTTGCAATTTTCCCCTTCGCTCAATATTCCATAGACGACAGCTATTTACTATTGCTACGTATAAGATAAAATTCACAAAGATTCTAATTTTAGAATGATCATCTATTTAGCAAAAAAATTTTATAGGAAATGTTTAACACTAAAACAAAATATATGCCTCACCGATCTAGAAATATAACTTTCGTCACCATTATTTTAACTTCCTGACAAACATAATTTCCGCAGTATTGGTGAAAGGTGTCTACTCTTCTTCGTTTTGCACATGAACGTAATATTCCTTCTGCCTTTTGTTTGTAATAATATTTCTACTTCTGATTATTTGATCAATTTCGATGTTTTCATAAGTTGATAGCATGGTTGCTATTCTTTTCTCTCCTTACACTTCCACAATTCCCTATTTTTAGTAACTTATATGATGATATAATAGGGATTTTGTTATTTTAAGTTTTGTGGAAAGTTTGTTCTATTCACTTGTACAGTTCTAATCAGATGAATTTTCAGCTTTCTCTCAATTCTGCTGCTAAATTCGATGATATATAGAATCTGTGGGTAAATATATAAAAATCACTTTCATGGTTACATTATGTTAATAATGTTGTTATTAACTGTATAGCTAGTGGAGAGGTAAAGGGAGATTTTGTCAGACTAAACTCTCTGACAGTTCTATACCGTAGAGAGGAAGCAAACTAAACACTAGATTGCATTCAAACAGTATATTCGCACTACAAAAATGATTTTAGATTATGATCAGAAGTTATTAACAAATTGTTTGTAACTCGAGAGACACTTGCAATATGTATGAACTGCTCACATAATCGAATTTTAGAAAATAATTTAATTAATAAAGTTACAGTCTGTTCCATAAATAACATTGATTTATAAGAAAATTTATAACTCTTTTACTTCACAAATTTTGATTCTAATGTATCAAAGACGAATTCAGAAATTACAACAATTGCAATAATTTAAAAGTAGTATTTAATTAAAGAAATTATTATGAATAATTAACAATATCTCCCAAATTTAATAATAACGTTTAACAAAGAATACACATCTGTAGGAGATCAATTAATATTTGGACTGGGATTTTGCTGAATACTTGAAAAAAATGGCAGTAAATTCATCAGATTTTCAAATGCATTTAATAAATGAGAGTGGAGAAAAGATTATTATTCGAAAATCTCTTCTAACACAAAACAGTCCTGTTATAAAATCTATGTTAGAAAATACGACTAGACCAATTTATGTATTAGTACTGAGAGAAAGCTTGGAGTGTCTTCTTCAATTAGAAAGGTAGGTGAATATAGAAAATAGTTAAAATTGCATCTAAAATAAGAAGAATATTTACTATCCAAATCATATATAGTATGACAATTTAAAAAAAAATGATCCACTGCTGAATCATGGAATTAATAAAATCGTCATGAATGTTTGCAATTTAAAATTAAAATATATAACTTAAATAATTTCTAATTTAAGAAATATATAAATCTTATTTAAATCCAGTTATTCCACGTGGAATAACTGGATTTAAATAAGACTTATGTATTTGATTCGTTACAAATTCAAATTTATATATGTAATCTATTATATAATTATCATCATAAAATTCCACAATTATCTGTCATTTCTGGGCAATCAATCCGAATTTTATTCCTCTGATGAATAATTATGAATACCAACAATAGAACAATGGTGATCAGTCATTTAATAAGGAGATCGTAAACTATAGAATTCCATTTAAAAAATCAGATAATTATTTTAAATACTGAAGAAAATTGGTACAAATGATAAAACTAAGCACCTATTATTCATTTTTTAACTGTTTTTGAATAAAATGTTTTGCATATTCTTATCATTATCAAATCACTTTTTTATAATTCTTGAAATCTCTTCTTTCTATCTGTGAAATCAAATAAATCTAATTATTAGATATAAATAAGAGTGATAATAATCTTAATTATTTGTACATCTATTTAAAGTAAGATGCTAAGTCGGGCTGAATACAGTTAGCCTTATAAATTTATTGGATATATGGCCTTGAATTCAATCTGGACACTCAAAACGATAAATGGCAGCTTTATTATGCATATCCATGTATAGAAATTATTACAGTGGATACGGCTGTTGTCGGATTCTTTATTTTTAATATATAAAAATACTATAATAAGTTTAACAATATATAATGCGAAACTCAAGAGAATAATATAATTGATTGATAAAATTTCTTTAGATTCTTAAAACTAAGTATTATCGAAATAAAATCTCTCCAGAATGCATTCGATGTTCACAAAATGACTCAAATTTACGAAGTAAAGAATTTGTTTAACATCTGTAGAAAATATATAATAGAAAATATCAATCCTGTTACCTTGCATCATATTCATAACTTTGCATTTCAACAAGGAGATAAATTCATCGAATATTATTGTTGGTTATTGTTCGACGAAAGATGCGATGAAGTACTTCAAATTGATGAATTCTCTAGATGCGAAGAGAATATCATAAAAATAATTGTTTCGCGCCCGAAATACAAAACTTTAAGAGAAATAAACCTCTTCATATATCTAATTAGGTGGGCCTCCAGAAAATTACAAGCCGAAGTAAGTTCTTCTGCTTCAGGATCAAGTTCAAATAATAAAAGAATTCGTGAATGTTTAAATCCATTCTTTGACAAGATAAGATTCTTGTCGATGAATTCAAAGGAACTAAAAATTGTATTTTCACATAAGATATTAACTTCGGAAGAAGAAGCAAGTATTTCTTCTCCTAGAAAAAGGAATAAAATGCCACAAATCATCTGTCCGACAGAAATGAAAAGAACTCATCACTGTTATAAAAATTTGATTAGATATAGAAATCGAAAAACTGCTCCTATTGCAATTACCAGAAATCTTAATGATGATGATGAATTCTGTTGCTGGTTCTCTACAGAAGAAAATTGTTTTTTATATGAATTTATTTTACCAATTACACATTATCAGAGTGAAGGTCTACCTGTGGTAATGAAAGTAGAAGCAATAGGAATTTCATTTCAGGAAATTGAATGTATCTGCTCTGCGTACGGTGATATCCGCCTAGCTGAGCCATTATTTATAAAGAAGAATATCGAATACTTTATTTTTTGTAATTTAGACATAAGTAAATGCGAATTTCCAATAAAATTTCAAGAACCTTTAGATTTATATTTAAAACCTGAAGAGGATGATCTGTTAACTCAAATCGTTCGTGCTCTCAATGATATCAGTGAATTCACAGAATTCTATATTATAATTAGACTCTACTTTTAGTACAGAACGTAAACCGTGACGAAAGGACAAAATTCTTTCAAAATGAATAAATCTCAAAGTTTTTCAAATGAAAATTTAATTTTCTGCAAAATCATACAGTATAATTTGCTGTTCAAAATATTCATGTATTTAAGATAAATAAATTTTTCATAAAGAATTTTAAATTTACTAACTGATGAAATATACAGATATATATTTCAGTCAACACACATCCATAAATATCACAGATTTTCTCACGTTAATTGAATGTTCGTGAGTGTTTTTATTATTTTCAAATATTCTTCCTTTTGACGTAAGATGTGAACTGAAAGAACTCATATCTGCAAAATTTTCAATACAGAAAACGATGATTATATTACTTTAATTTTGTGTGGAGTAATAATAAAACTTTTATTTAATTTGGTTAGAAAACGCTCATGAGATAATACAACAAAATTATGCAATTAAACTGTATTAATTCATCCACCGTAGAGAGAAAGTTTTTCTACCTTTTTACAAAATTTCATGGTGATAACAGCTAATATAATCAGCTAAATATAAAAAAAAGCTAAAAAAAGCATCAGCTAATATAAAAAATACAGGCGCTCCTCTAGTTACGAAAATAATTTGTACGTAAGATCTGTTCGTAAGAAGAACTATTCGTAACTCAATGAATGTTGTTTTTTTAGCTCCAGAAGTATTGAAATTATATTATATACTGCATATTGTTATATATTTCACAACTGGACCATTTAAAAGTTTCTTGTTTCGGAGAATTTAATGAAAAGTTATGAATATAATAGAAGTATTTTTTAATGTAACCTCACCATCTTTAAATACTGACGTAATATGTTAACTAACTGTGTAATTTTATATTACATTGGTTGGTAGAGCGTTTGCTATCATATCATTAAAATTATTGAAGAATTTTTATGATATTGCGAAATTTGAAAATGAATTTTCACGTTTGTAAGTGGAATGTCAATTCGTAACTAAAGGAATACCTATGCATATTATTTTTTAGAAGAATTATACATTTACTTTCTATTCTTCCAAATTTAACAACAGTAAAAATTACATATGTAATTGTTGTTAAATCTCCTTATCCAAAATGAACTTTTCTTATATCAAATAGATAATGAATAACATGCCAGAAATTTATTTTTTGATTAAAATGTTATAACTAATTAAATTTTAAATTGTGTCCGCATATATTTGAAATTTCACTATAAGAAACATTTTAATTTTAACATTTTAGCCACAAAAAATATTTTCTTTTAGACAAAGTCATTGATTTCAAACTAGATATTATGGGTTTGATGTCCTTCTTTATTTGCACAAATGAATGCGAAGAAACGCATATTTTCCGCCATTGTTTAATATCTTATTAATATCGTATAAGTTAACACATGCAGATTCAATATACTTGTCCAGTTTCGATTTGTAATGGTTACAACAATATAAAGGAAATAACTGATATATTTTTAAATCTGGTATATGCGTTGTTATCATTCAGTAGACTCTCCAAACAGCTTGTTATATAATTTGATCCCTTTTATCGATACAACTAGAATTTTTGGAATGGATTTCGAATTTTCTTGCAATTGTTTGGAAAATTTGCATTCTGAAAATCATTCCTCTAAAATTTTTAAGATATATAAATATATTATAGAGTTGGTTTTATGGGTTTGAGTTCTCAAATTCATATCAATGCTGTTATAACCAAATTCAGCTTGTAGTGAGTGTACTATCTCTTTGTTTCCATAAACCCAGAATATACTTTCTATTTTTTCTTTATTAGTTCTTTGTATACAGCTATGCAATTCAGTTTAGTCCATAGAGGAAAGTTATCATTTCATTTGAATAAAAGCAGATATGCAGACGACTTAAAATGGACTAAAGAGAGAGAATATTACAGTTTGATTTATCTGTCAATGCTTTTCATGTCAGGTATGATATGGAGTTCTCTCTCATCATTTTATATTTTTACCAAATTAAAAGATGAATATGAAAGCGATTTGCAAGCGTTGGACTGTTGCCTCTGACTATCAATATCGTTCTTTTATGTCGTGGGTCAAATTATCTCAGGAGTTACCTGTTGTTCAGTTGCATTGCTACTAATAGGAAAAATATTCAGTTATCGGTCAAACTTTCTGAAATTAGAAGCTACGATATATCGATGAAAGCACTCTTGGAATTTTTAATCAATAGCAGTACGGATATAACCGAAGTTTTTCAACATTTGAACGAGGTTGTAAATTTATTTTGCCTTTGATTTACGCCAATTTAATGGATTCTAATGTTATAATTTGTAATCTGTACGCCATCATTTTTGTCAATATGGATTTTAATCTACGATTTGGCATTTCAGTTTTGAGCGTATCAATTCTGTTACCGCTTTGTTTCTCCCGATGGTTTGGATTGACCTCGGAGGATTGAGCGGGTGGCAGATGACTGTCTAGTGGATTTGTTTTTTTTATAAAAATAATCACAAGTATTTAAACAATAAACAAAACAACATTTATTAGTCTTACTAGAAGTGGAAAATCTACACATGACCAGGTACAGTGGAGAGATAGTAAAAGCTATTGTGTGAACAACAGGACAACCCTGAGGATGTTCAAATACAAGGAATAATTGAATCTATATTAGTGCTAAATGACAATGCAGTGACATCTGATTTGCAACACCCGATCTTCTCGTATTCGGAGTAGGAACAGACATAATTAAACAATATTTAGCTCCAAAGGGAGGTGGACTTAAAGAGCACCGAAGTCCGGCGGTCTGGAGACTGGACAAACGCCTAGCTGGACAATGGTGTTGGCCTTGAGGAGAGCAGCGGGTAGAGGTGATCGGGAGGAGACTGTTTCGGTAGGAGGTGAGTTGGATGCTGGAGACTGGACAAAAACGCCTAGCTGGACAATGGTGTTGGCCTTGAGGAGAGCAGCGGGTAGAGGTGATCGGACCCAAGATGATCGAAACAGTGTCCGTTATTCTGGACCTAGTTTTTATAGTCCTTATGCCCACAAAGATGAGATTGGTGCCTTCTTGGCCCAATCCAAAATATTTCTCCGTTTGTGACGTCATAGATGTGTCTTCTTCAACGTATAGTATCCGAATCCCATCTCTGACGTAATAGGCGAGGGGTCCAGTTTAGAGTTTCTTTGTTTCCTTGGAACACTCATTTAAATGACTCACTCTTACTCATCCAACTCTCAGGATGTATTTTCCTTTGTTTCCAACTTTCCCGCCAGACACTCGTTTCTCGTCGTCTGGCTGTAACAATTCTCTTAAACGCTATTTTCGTTTCTTGGGCATTATCGTATTTGACATCCCTGGTGAGTTGTTTTAATAATCTTCTCATATTCATAAATATATTCGAAATTTCATCTAAAGATATTTTTCAGCTTTATGATAACTTTATTTCTATTGGAAGATTTTTTGGCTGTAATATGAATCTCAAATATAAACTAAAAGTGAGGTTATTTCATATAATATTATATCGTTTCGTTTAAATGCATAAATATTATACCTTTTGTTATCAGGTTTTAGACTTTATGAAGAAGTTTGAAAAAACTCCAATAGGTATATCTGTAGGCGGTTTCTTCTATATAAAAGAGGATTTTCTGATAAGAGTAAGTATTGCACTTCCATCCAATATTTTATTCATGATTTACATTTAATTAAAATTGTAAACTATACATTTGCTCAATCATATTTAAAATATATTCGAAAATTTTTCTTTCACATTATGATTGTTGATATGATAATATTTTATTTTAGATGGCAATGGCCATCTAAAATAAAATATTTTATTCAGCTTTTTCATCTCTCATTAAACTTACTAGAGTACTTGGACAGAAGAATAGCAGTTATTTGAAGAAAAATGTTAATTCAGAATGTATTCAGCTTTTTCATCTCTCATTGAACTTACTAGAGTACTTGGACAGAAGAATAGCAGTTATTTGAAGAAAAATGTTAATTCAACAATTAGTTTATTAATTTGACAATTTTCTACCTTTTTATCTGATGAGTTAACACAAACTCAATTCTGGAACTTCAATTCAATTCTGGCGAAAAAATTGTAAACTAGAACTGTAAAGTTAGAAATTTGAAAATTAGAAAACAAAGTAATCTTTATTTGTAGATTTCTTTCACTTCTAATTTTTTTTATTTTTTTATTTTTTCAAAATACAAAGTATATTCATTTACGTTTATATGAATGTTTGAATTTTTCATTACTTGGAGATTTTCAGTTCTTGTAGTATTTTTTAAAATTTCTTTATATGTATATATATACCGGGTGTTTTTCTTGAAACCGAACACACTGATTTTTGGCCTGGAGCCAATTCTGATGCATTTATCATGTCAGGAATCGCTCGGTACGAAAATTTATTTTATATTTTTAATTCTAACGGCCATGCGTTTGAACGTATTGGCCGTTTTCAACGGATTCAAATCGGTGAAGGTTTTCAGCGGTAAATAATCCAGAAATCTGAAATTTCGTGTGATAATAGATCTTAAAATAAGTATCGCTACAAAAGCTCGAATTAACAAAAATTAAAAAAGAACATTTTGAAATAGCAGATCTACTTAGACCAGAGAGGATTGATTTGACTTCTATATTCTTTCTCTTTTCTGTTATTAGTCTCAAAAGGACTTCCATATAATCTATCTACCATTTCTAATCTATCAATCATCTCCATTTCGCCTATTGTTCTAAAATATAATTTAAAAAAGCAACAATTCGATGTAAATGAAAGAAAATCGCGTCTAGCGACTGAATTAGGGACGAACTGCGCATGCGCCAGTTTAGCATTCAATTTAGACCTGCCACAGGCCAGGTTTATATTAAGTACTAAACAGTTGCTGAGAAGCGTACTTGAGACAACGGTTAGACTAAGACTATTCACATACTTTGTTTATGCAAAAGAATTTTATTTAGTCTAGGTTTGCGCCTAGGTTTCAAAAGTAGACTCCGTTTATACAACCGGCCGATCATGTTTAATATCAGAAAGATCACCACTTTATGGAGATATAATTTCTAATTTAATATATTTTAATAATAATAATTATAATTTAATTTAATAATGTTATTTATAAATTTAATAATTTCTATTTAGTCTAGGTTTGGCCTAGGTTTCAAAAGTAGACTCCGTTTATACAACCGGCCGTAGGTGTTTTGTTACCTATGATAATGTTATTAATATGTCTGAGTTTAAGTTCCCTAATTCTTACATGTATAATTGGGTATTGTCTGCTGTTAAACGGATGTTATGGAAGGCCCGGTGTGAAATATTATACGATAAAAAACGGGTAACACCGGGTTTTATTAAAACGAGAATTATTCAACAAATGCATCTTAAAATGGCAGCAGACAAGAAAAACCTCACTGATTTGCAATTTGAGAAGTTGTATCAGGGCACTCGTAGCATTGTGTGGAACGTAAATGGCACTGATTTTCAGTTTATTGGTATAGACATTGGATAATTTATGGTTTTACCCTTTTATATTTTAATATTTAGTTATATTTTTTAACTAAATGTTTTTTGTGCTTTTGCATTTTTATATGTAAATATGTATAGGGATACTTTATAGTGGGATTTTATCTATATCTTTTTGCTTTTTTATTAGGGTTCATATTTATATATTGTTTTGTTTTAAATATTTTATTTTTGGGTGAGGGTGTAGTTTTACTTAATTTGTGGTTTAAATATTTGTGTATATATATATATATATACTGTATATATATGTTTTGCTGGGGACTTGCTTTTTGTTTTATGAGTTTTATTTAGTTGTTTTAGATATATATTTATATATTTTAAATTATCCTCCTTTTAGTGTGTTTTTATTGACTATCTCGTGTCTATAGAATATTATTTTATCTGCTCATCAATTGAATCTTGAATATACTCACCTGGTCCGGAACTTTGATGAAACTGAGAAGAGATTGATCTGTAAAATTAATGAAAATTATTACTGTATAATGTTTTGTTTTAGAAATGGATTTATGTAATGCTTACCTTGTTTATTGCTTGTATCTTGGATGTATTGTGTTATTCTTCGTCCTGTAATGGAAGTGTTACTAGTTATGTTTTAATACTTACTTGTTTTACATGTAAATCTTCTGATGTTTTATCCTGTAAAGAGAAAAATTTTATTATATTTAATTTGTGTGTGATTTTATAAATAAAGATTATTATGTGTTGGTTTTATATATAAGGCTTTATTGTCAGGAAAAATATGCAATTTGACAATTGTAATATTTGTGTTTTAATACTTACCTGTTTTACCTGTAAATCTTCTGATGTTTTGTCCTGTAAAGAGAAAAATTTTATTATATTTAATTTGTGTGTGATTTTATAAATAAAGATTATTATTATGTATATGGTTTTATATATAAGGCTTTATTGTCAGGAAAAATATGCAATTTGACAATTGTAATATTGCATACCAAGTTTTTTGACAGCTGCCCCGGCACCCTATGTCTCTTCCCTGTGCGGGGTGTGCTTATGTATTTTCCAGTTGATTAATAAAGCTTTTGAAAAATTAAAAGTATCTGCTCGGTTATGAGCCGCTGCAAGCAGCAGTACTCCTCTCCCCTCCAGGATCGAGTTTTCTGAGACTTACTGCATGGTGGTCGGTCGGGGTCGGGAGGCGGTCACCAGTTTCTTTGTGCGGGGTGTGCTTATGTATTTTCCAGTTGATTAATAAAGCTTTTTGAAAAATTAAAAGTATCTGCTCGGATATGAGCCGCTGCAAGCAGCAGTACTCCTCTCCCCTCCAGGGGGAGAGGAGTCAGTTTTCTGAGACTTACTGCATGGTGGTCGGTCGGGGTCGGGAGGCGGTCACCAGTTTCTGCTTTGGCAGAATCGCCTCTCTCCTGGCCTATGGCTGGGTCAAGGTGTAATAGTCGCCCTGAAGGCGATCAACCTCCCTCACAGGGGGGCGCGATCCTCTCCCCTGGGGATTTTCCAGTGCTTATTGCGCTGAGATCTGGCCTGGGTTGGGGGAAGGCACCTAGTACAGCTTCGGCTGTTGCCCTTTTGGGCGTCTGCACTTCAGTGCAACAGTTCCGGCCTCGGTCGGCGCACTTCAGTGCAACCAAGTCGGCGGGATGCCGCCCGCACTTAGGTGCATCCGAGTTAGACCTCTCCAAGTTGGGCAGTCTCGGCTGCAACCCAACCGGTTAAAGCGGTTGGGCCCCCAGAATCCTGGTAACGTAGCCATTGCAAGGCGCATGGGCACCCTCTTGTCGCCAGGTAAAATCAATTACGAGTATAGTAATATTAGATGATGTCAAATGTTTATAACTTTTTAAAGATAATCAGCTCAGAGAACCCCATATCTTTTGTGCGTGTGTGTAAAATAAAACTACCGACTGGGCTTCGTGCTCTGCAATGAATTTTTATTAGACTTACTATTAATGAAACCACTTGATAAAATATCTATTTAAAATAAACAACAAAAGAAGTTTTTATAATTTCTTTATCTAGTTTTATTTCTTATGTATTTTTTAAATCAACTCTTATTTTTAATTTCTTACATACCTTCATATTTATTTCAAAAGAAATAATTAATAAAAAAAATACTTTACATTATTGCGTATATCAACAAAGAATCAGTGTACCTAATGCCAAATGTTAATATGCGAATTTACAATATGCCTTAACACTCCGTTGCTAGCACCTTATCTGAGAGATACATGTCATGTTCTTTAATTGATTTCTACAGCGGTGTAGAAGCCACGAGACCGTCCTGCCACCTATCTTCCTAGCTCATAACGTACAATTCGTCATTCATGTTAGATCTTGTCCGTAGTGAACAAGTGTCTGTCATGTAGCATTTTATCTGTGAGATACAGCACGACTAAATTTATAAGTTTTTGGAGTAACTTAAAAATCGATTTGTATTCTGAAATTAATTTGTATCATTTATGAATTATTCTTAGTACTAATATTTTAATGGTTGTAACCCATATAAAAACACAACCGCATTGAGTGGTAGACAGGCGTTCTGGCTGCTACCTGCAAACTATTGGATACAGTATGACACATCAAGGCCTGACGGTCGGGCCCTCTTTGATGCTGGGTCCGTGACAAAAGTCTCGGATATCACCCCCTCTTGATGGCCCTGCTAATCAACAAGCAAAAACTAATTAAGAATGTTCTCAAAATGTCTTCTATCAGTACCTAAGTCCAGTTGAGCAGGATGCTGGATGAAGTTCCTCACAGCCTTGAGTGTCAATAGAAATTGCTGCACAAACAGTAATGATGCAGTCTTGAAGATTCTCTTCTGTTATTATGCAAGAATGAAAGTTGTTGTGGCCTCATGAATTCTTCAATCAATCAAATGCAATCTGATCTTGGGCATTTCAAGGAATTGACATATGATAGATCTAAGTGTTTCATTTTTGGAAGAACTATTCATCCGATTTTGATTAAGTTTTTTTATTTTGTTCAGAATTGTATGCTGAACAAGTTTGTAATTGGAAATTTTTCCCTATCTGTTATGGTTTTTGAGATAGGATTTCCAACTGTCCTCATTTGCATAATCAGCTCATTTGAAGGCCACCATCATTAGCCTAACTATGACTTCCTATTTGTTGGCATTAACAGATTTTTGAAATCTATGATGTTATCAAGTTATTTGGAGGGGTACAGACTTTTTCCACTCTATATATATTTGAATAAATAATCAGAAAGGAATGCATTAAGCAGCAGGAGTAATATTTCAGCAAAGCAATCAGTCCACTAAAAATAGATAATATAATGTGTTTCTGGCGAGAGTGTTTGGATAATTGATAATCAGATAATCAATGCTCTATTGTATTCTGTATGTACTAATATTTTTAAAATTGGTGGTCTGTGAATAGTTACTAGCCCATAAACCATTGGTTTCCATTCTATAATGATCTTAACAGCGAGAAGTATAACATTAATATATGACAGTTTTTAGGCTATGTATCAATTAAAGACCAGAGTACAGTATATAGTAATTTAACAGTGTTCTTTCATTACCTTTAATCGTAGAGCGTTATCAAATTTTGTGAAAATCTGCTAATTAGTTTATATGTTGTTAGTAAAGGGACAGAGACAACATTGTGATTTTATAATAGATTAAATGATCTTGATCTTATAACAGATGAAGCAGCATTTAATTATAGTAGAGTGTCAATTATTTGAAATAATTTGGACCAAGTTTGTTCAGTTAATCAAATAATTTAGACAAACATATATATAAACATTAGTTTATATAAATTAAAATTATTTAAACTAATTTATATAGCACATTTAATTCTCTAGATTCATTCATTTAAAAATTCAGATGGTTAAAATTCTGAGATATTCTTTTAACATATCCTAAGCTATTCATTTGACTTTTTATGAAATTTGGCAGAATGGTCAAGCCATTGATGATGATGACAACACATCTTGATTATAATGACTAATGTACACTTCTTACTTTAGTTAATAAAAACACAACTCAAAAGCCAAATAGTAAGAAAAACCGTTTAATCAAAAACGTTTTCGGCTATCCACGTAGCCTGCCTCAGTTATAATACACAGAGGCAGGCTATGTGGATAGCCGAAAACGTTTTTGATTAAACGATTTTTCTTACTACAGTATTTGGCTTTTGAGTTGTGTTTTTACATCTTGATTAATTTCAACTGCAGTCATTTAAAAATAGCTCAAGTTCAAATTCTCCCTAATAAGTCTTGTACTACTTGGTAGATTTTTATAAAATTTAATAGATTTGTCATGTCATTGAAGATGAAAATGAAATAAGATTAATTAATCCTAAAGATTCAACAATTTAAAATTGGTAGACTTTTGATCTTAGCAATTATACCAGGTAAATAATATGTTCACCTTTCCTATTGAAAAAGTGAATCAAAGAAATTTTAATTGCAAATATCAAGTTAAAATAATGGGTTGAATGGGAAACAATTTAAAACTAAATTCAAATAGAACTATATACAATATACAATAGTTGGTACTCTAAATGTTGCGTCGGCCTGATGGCTGCGTGGTAAAGCTGCGGCTTACCACCCTGGAGGATCCGGGTTCCACACCTCCAGTTTTCAGGAGGGCTCCAGGCCCGGCCCGTTGAACCCCATCCTTCAACCATAAGTGTCGGCCAGCCTGTGATGGGCTCTACAAGTGGCCGCTGCCAGATAAAGAAATATCCCATGAGGATAAAATGGCTTAACAAAACTAACCTAACCTAAATGTTGTGTATTGCATATGCATGGACATATATTGTCTATGGTTGAACTATAAAAGTATCTTCTGTGCAATTTGGTGGCTTAATACCAACTAACCTACATGTCCTTGATTATGTACAAGCAATAAGATAAGTGAAATTCTCTCCTAGGTATTTGTTTCTTGTCTAAGCTTAAACTGTGGTTCTGACTGAGCACACCAAAAAATGACCAATTAAACGAATAAAGGATGGATTTGGTTGGATTATCCTCGTGGAAACGCATCAGCTTTTTATCCAGAGAATATAGAATAGAATCCAGGATTCACTTCTCAAAATTTGTCTTGAGGGTTGTCTTCATAGCTAGCCCATCGATCCTCCATTCTCGAAAGCCGCTTGATGCTCATAGGATATGAGCAGAGTTTGGTTATGTCTGGAATTACCGTGCCACTTGATAATCATAAGAAGGCCACCTTCCAGTTGTCTTATTTTACAATCTTTTCAACGAAGATTATTAAACCGCAGGATTCGTATGCATCATGGCTACCTATATACGTCTTGAGATCGGTAGTAAGATGAAGATGTAAGATGCTAACTTAATTTAAGCGAGTTTTATCATGAAATTTAATGGACAAATTTTAAAAACATTGATATGATTGCTTTTCCAAAACAAACTGGAGAAATTTCGTGGGGAAGTAAATCTGCGAGAAACAAATTTTATAAATTATCTGCTTGATGAACGTTGAGTAAAAATTGTATTTTTAAATTTTACTTGAAAATTAAAAATCTGTGAATAAAAAGAAAAAAATGGTATCTGTTTTAATGAAAAGAAAGAGTATAGCTATATTAGTTATATTGATGGTAAGAACTATTTTTAGTGATATAATTATTTTGATGCTACTATATAAAAATTGCAATTTGAGTAAAAATTGTATTTTTAAATTTTACTTGAAAATTTAAAATTAAAAATCTGTGAATAAAAAGAAAAATATGGTATCTGTTTTAATGAAAAGAAAGAGTATAGCAATATTAGTTATATTGATATGATGGTAAGAACTATTTTTAGTGATATAATTATTTTGATGCTACTATATAAAAATTGCAGTATGGCACCATGTATAATTTTGGCATACGCGACTTTTCTATCGTGAAATTATTGCACATAAATATTTTGTTTATGCGCACTAAGGAAGGAAGCAATTTGATGATTGATGGAAATATTTTCATAAATAATAAAACTTTATATCTGTACAATAAGACCCCCTTAACGCTGTTTCATTTAGCGCTTTGTTTCCTTGGAACGTATCCCTCTCGTTAAACGGGGTCTTATTGTATTTCATTAGGACAATATAGCGACTCCATTTTTTAAATGAGATTTCAAGAAGAAAAAATGTAAAAAATGCTTAAAGTAAGCTCTTTCAATATTACTAATACTTTCTGCTGCTAATCACTTTTTTATAAATAAATAAAAAAATTGCTTAAGATTTTTTCTTAATTTAAAATCGTTGCTTTAGAAAACTTTATTGAAAAATATTGATTTTTGATAAATTTCAAATAAGATTAACTAAAGGCCTTACTTTGTACTAAGGCCTTCAATTTATATAAAATATATAAATACATTAAAATAAATTGCAAACCTGGCGGCCTTAATTTTAAATGAAAATTGTTGTACTAAGGCCTTCAATTTATATAAATTATATAAATACATTAAAATAAATTGCAAACCTGGCGGCCTTAATTTTAAATGAAAATTGTAGATATTTAGGAGTGATACAAAATATTGATCAGTACCAATATATGAGCCATTATATAGCTTTTTCATCTGCTCAAATTTTTGCTGTATAAATTCTGTCACTAATTAGTATTAAATCGTAAATGATATCACTTTAAGCGACGAAAATCTTTATGGCAGTTTGGTTCTGCATCTTTTTTTGATTAACAAATGATACTACTACTCAATCTTATGATTAAATGAACTAATTGAAGCATTCTTTACTGTCGCTCACATCAGTGGAGGACAGACTGTTGACGATAGCTGTCGACAATTTTGGCTCAGAACGCCAAATATTTTCCAATTAAGATCCGGATTCGATCCCAGCTCTGTATGGAAAAATAGAGCTTCCACATACAACAAAATCGCATAAATTAAAATATCCGTTAAATTTTTGGCCGCCATACTAGATTCACCATTAAAAAAAAATCATCAGATTTGTAATCTATAGCCCCCAAAACCTCTAGATACCGATTTTCGTCGAAATGGGATCAAAGTCATTAAAAATCCGTCAAATTTGGGGGCTTCTACCTTTATTGACACCTTTTGAGTATAATTTTGTCAATCAACATGTGAAGGAATATTTCCCTCATATAACACTCAAATGATTAATTGATAATGATTTTTTAAAAATTTCCACAAACTAAGAATGGGGGAAGCATAGTTTTCTATCCCCCTTTTTCTAATTTTCCAGGGTGGAATTCCACTTTGTCTCTGATTCTTGAAACCAAATATCGGTGGTCCCTCTATAGCATCCTCAAATTTCAACTTTCTAGGTCATAGGGAAATGTGGTCCATAACAGTTTTATATATACAACATACAGAGTCCATACACGTGGCCCATAACAGTTTTATTTATACAACATACAGAGTCCATACACGTGGCCCATAACAGTTTTATATATACAACATACAGAGTCCATACACGTGGCCCATAACAGTTTTATATATACAACATAGAGTCCATACACGTGGCCCATAACAGTTTTATATATACAACATACAGAGAAAAAAATTCAATTATCTCTCAGAATATTTAGAGAGAAAAAAACATTTTGTAATGAAAACGATTCACTGCCATAATTCGTTATTCACACAATAATAGGTAATCAACTAATAGATTTTTGTATGCAAATCATAGTTTGATTTTCATTTCATTAGATTCTGTGTCACGAGTACCGTGTACTTTACATAATCCTAATAAAAATTTTGCGATTTTGTAAGCATTCTGCTAAAAAGAAAATTCAGGAAATGGATGAATACGAATTGCTCTCAGCATTCGAGTGTTATCTGCCATTTGTTTTCAAAATATTAAAGATATTTAGCGTAGATTTGATGGAGATTGCAAACATTAATGGGTCGCATAATACAGTCCGTAAAATTTATCAGACAATGATAACTTCTTTATTTTTATCTTTAAAAATCGATCTTGTATGCTGGCTCTTGATTTTGAGAACGAATTTGGTTTATCATCTCTGGCTATAGTAGGTTTTACATCTTTCATTCCTCAAAGTTCAGAAAGGTAACATGGAAATTAATTATTTTTATGAATCATTGTTACGAAGAACATAATATGCAACCATCTTCGTGCAATAATTAAAAACACTAATATATATTTTAATGCTGTATGTTTATTCATCTACTACTATATCTTTCATGTTTGCATATTTGATATACAGTATATGAAAATGAGAAACGAATGGATGCCGAAATACGCATTTTGCACATCACTTTACTCGTTAGCAGATTTTTATGGTTTTGGTGCATTCATTTTCATATTAATAATCGTCTATGCCAGGGGTGGCCAAACTTCATGTAACTACGAGCCACATAGAAGAATCTCAAATACTCGAGAACTGCATTTTCTTTCTGGATCAATGAGAATAGCAGTATCAGTTTTTCGGCTAATCTTAATAACTAGAAATTACCCGCTCATATAAATGAGCGGAAATATAATCATGTGATTTAATCTAATAATGCTGTATATAACGACAAAAACACCTCCGAACTCGTGTAGGAAATCCACAGATTTCTATAGAAATCTGTGAGGGAATCCAAGGAGGAATCGTGGCATCCATTATTATGTTACAGCGCCATGTGCAAATTCCGTCGTTTTAGAGGAACTACAATTTCAATGTAATTTTTATTCTTTAATATTTAAATTAATAACAATAATAAATAATTTGGGCTATCGCAGACATCCAAAAATCAGTTCTTTCTAAAGATACCCTATTAAAATTATTAACAACAATAAATAATTTGGGCTATCGCAGACATCCAAAAATCAGTTCTTTCTAAAGATACCCTATTTATAGAAATCGGTACAGTAGTTCAACTGAAAAAGTACATCCAGCCAGCCACGTTTGACTATTAATATATATGATGATGATTTCAAAAATTGTTTATTTCAAATGCATACTACTATTTACAATAGATAAACAAATTACAGATATGTTATTTTTTAATTTAAGTATTTGCTTCGTATCTACTATTGACTTTCATAGTATGGAACCATATTGAAGGTACCAAAGAGCCACAGTCTGGCCATCCCTGCCATTATCAGATGATTTTCTAATAGTGTATTTTCATATTCTTATAAACTGAAAGAAAACAAATATTTTCACAATATGCAAATTAAATTTTAATAGCATACAATTTATGCAACACTTTTTTTATATTTATTATATTTTTCATGGTATCAGAGTACAATATAGTTTGTTATATTCTTTGTAGAAGGTGGCAACGACAGTTATGTACCGAAATTTATCGTAATAATTTTGGTTCTTTTGATGTCCAGTTTATATTACCATTATATGAACAGCTTCATATATATTAAAAAATGATGTTAAGTATTAGGCTGGATTCACACCGGTCTGAGACCACGTCTACTACTACGACCATGACTGACAACTTGAGAGAACATGCACATTGATCACGACCGGCTTCACGATTTTTCGAAGCAACCAATAGCAACTGCGTAAACAACAGCCAATAAGAGCTGATGTAACATTCAGCTCGTAACAGATGGCCAAATGCCTCCTTTCTATTGGCTACTGTAATGACGTAGCCACTGCGACCACGACAATATTCAGCAAGTTGAATATTGTCGTGGTCGCAATAGAGTGTGGGGAAGCGAAGCCTGATGGGATTGTTTCTATAGCAACGGTCGCGGTTGTGGTCGAGATCATAGTCGCAAGGCTATTGTGAATCCAGCCGTATACAGTAGACCTTCGCGTAGCGCGGTAGATAAATTAGGTGTTTTTTTTCGTACTGTACAGTCATACCTCACGTTACGTTCGTTAATTCGTTCCAAGACTCGTGACGTAAGTTGAATAAACTAAAAAAAATTCATATACAGTAGACCTTCGCGTAGCGCGGTAGATAAATTTGGTGTTTTTTTCGTACTGTACAGTCATACCTTACGTTCGTTAATTCGTTCCAAGACTCGTGACGTAAGTTGAATAAACTAAAAAAAATTCAACAATAGAAAATATATTGGTACCTCGCAATTCGACACTAATCCGTCGCCGAATTAATGTCAAATTGCGGGACAATATTTCCCATATAAGACTATGGAAAATAGATTGTCGACTTGCGGGACAATATTTCCCATATAAGATTATGTAAAATAGATTAATTCGTTGTTGGACCCCCATCTCACTCCCCTAACTAGTGAGTGAGAGAGATACAATATATTATTTATCCATCCCATTCCCCTAACTAGTGAGATACAATATATTATTTACTTTACTATACGTATTTAATTATTGTATAACATACTAAACATCCCACTCCCCTTACTAGTGAGTGAGATACAATATATTATTTACTTTACTATACGTATTTAATTATTGTATAACATACTAAATTACAAAATGCACTATTTTATACATAATACATTCAATTAGCCCTTGGATGTCGGAATAAAGTTTATCCTGTTCTACCTTTGAATCTGTGAAACCAGGCTCGACTCTATCTACATTCCTCAGTTTGATTTGAGCTACAGCCTGGAGTTTTCTTCTGCAATTCTTTGAAAATTAACCTAGCCTTCTCATAGATCATTGCCCGAGTTATTGGATCTCTCATCATCTATCTTTATCTAATTCAGGTGAGAAGCAATTTTTCCATCTCTTCATCGATTAAAGATCTATTCTTGTCTGAAATCTACATCGCTCTAGCAGACACCCTTGCACCCATAATCTCTGTTGCAAAACGTTGCTAAATTGTCCTAGGAACGCCATACTTTTGAGCTACATCTGTAATTGTTCTTTCTGCACATTATCTATGCTCATGTTTTCTTCTTTACTGAATTATTCCTCTGTTCATTTCTCTTTGAACCTATCCCTAAAATTCACTCAAGAAAATAACAACTACAGATGCATAAATTTTTTATTTTCTGAAAAATGCAGAATTGAAAATTAAAACCAACAACGTGGCAAACACCAATGCAGTCCAACAAGAACTGACAAATGACATCATATTCTATGCTCCAACCCGCGAAACCCAACTGTCGAATTGCGAGGCACCATTGTATATTTGAACATCCGACACAAAAGTCGATAAGACTTGGTGTTTTAAGCTAAAGTTACGTCATCTTAGTGTATATTAAAACACCATGTACACTTTCGATGCATTTATCGCCGGGTCGCTCGAGGTTTCACATATAAAATTGTAAACTTAGAAAAATCATATTACTACTATGTTCTTTGAATGTCGAAATTTTTTTTCACTCCGTTGATTACATGTAGTATATAAATGTAGAATATATCAATACCATGTTTCGTGATTTATTAAATGCTTAAGTCACGAATTACCATCTTTTTATATAATGCATATTGTAAGTTTTAACTTTTATAATAATTTATGCACGTAAAGAAGCCAAAAGTAATTTTTAAAAAGTACAGTACGTAACACAATATAAAAACAGTAATTCTCTTATGAGTAAACCTGACTCTAGATCTATAATCGGTTAATAAAACCATAGGCAAAAACACTCAAATTTACAAACTATAAATGCTACTCTATCCATTTAATCCACATGATAAAAAATCAGGTATATAGTGTGTTCAACAAGGAGAACATAAATCACTGACTAAACTGCAATTTGAACTTTTTTGAATCAGTAATAAAATTTATCCTAATGGAAATTGGGATACTTTGAGAAAATCAGTCATACAATTAATGCATAAGCATTATACATTAATTATAATTAACCGTTATCGAAAATGAAACTCAATGCTTATGCAGAGTTTCATTTTCTTGATTTAGACATCTTAAAACTTAATTTTACCGCATGATAAAATTAACAGATGATATAGTACATTTCAAATTTAATTAGTGCTTATAATAAATTATTATTAAAAATTCAAATTCTTAGAATGAGAGATGGAAACAATACATAAATGATTGCAATATGAAAAGATTATAAATAGAAAATTTCTCCAATTCAAAAAGAACTTTTATTTGTTCAAATTTGTAAACAAGAATTATTCCCATCCATCTGTAGCAGCTGCACCCCAGTCACTGCTAGGTGGTGGATTAGCCCAGTCTGAGGGAGTTTCATGCACTGACCAATCTTCGGTTGCAGGTGGAAAACTTGCTACTGGTGCTGGAGCTGGTGTGGCAGGTTCAGCTGACCACTAAATGAGAAAAATTAATTAAATTATCTGAAACATATAAAGTCAAACAGAAATACAATAACTTACATCAGTAACTTCAGCAGCAGGTGGAGCAACATCAGTTGGACCCCACTGATCTGAATATTCTGAAGGATCTTTGAAGGGTTTGATATCAGCCTGTACTTGAGCCTGTTCCTCTTTTTCGGCCTAGAGAAAATTATAAACAATGTAAAATTTATGCAAATTAAAAAAAATATAGTGGTTGGTGTAGTGATTTTTTGATAAGACTCACTTCCTCAGGGTCACGATAAAAGTACAAATCTACCATAACATCCCACTTAGTTTCATAACTAACAGTTCCTCTTAAACGCATGACTTGTCTAGCCAACATCCACCACATCAAACCAATGGAGTGTATACCCTAAAAAAAAAATAAAAGCATTTCATGATTTATATTCAACAGCATTATGAACAAAACTGATCAAATATCTAACCTTTGTATTACATGGGATGGCAATATCCACATATCTCAATGGAGAATCAGTATTACAAAATGCAATGACTGGAATATTAACATAAGAAGCTTCAGTTAATGGTTGATGGTCAATACGTGGATCAGTTACAACAAGAAGTCGTGGTTCTCTGAAGGCTGCTTGGATCTGATTGGTGAATGTGCCAGGTGTAAAACGTCCTGCAATTGGAGTAGCACCAGTAGCAGTGGCAAATTTCAAAACTGCACGTTGACCATAAGGTCGAGCAGAAATAACACATACGTCAGCCGGATTTTCTATGGCAACAATGGCCCGAGCAGCCAATAGCAACTTTTCCCATGTCTTTTTCAGGTTAATGAGATAAACACCTAACAAACAGAAAATTTACTTTGGAGCCAGATTAAAGAATATTCTAATCTAAAAAATTTAATTACCATCAGCTCTCCTTTTAAATACATATTGTTCCATTTGGAAATCAAGATTATTGGACCCAATGTGGGTGCTTGAAGCCAAAAACTTTGAAACATCGTCATCCTTCAGCGAAAGAACATTTAAACCTCCCGACATCGTTTCGTTGTCAGAGTGTAACGACAGCAACCTAAAAGAAAATTTTTTATGAATTAAACATTTTTCTACAGCTATTTAGACACAGATTCTGGTAATTATATGATTTATTATATAATCTCAAGTGATCCATTTGATTTTAATCATTTCTCCAAGGAACACCCTAAGAAATTGCTGTTTCGTTATTTTAATATTGTACCACTACTATTCTGTTTCCAGTAAAAAATAGTCTACAATTCAAAAATAGAAAATACCAATCTCTCGTGATAATGCAGCTTCTTTCCCGTGGGAATTTTTTTAAATAGCTAACCTATAGGCAAAAACTTCATGTTTTCTTAATCCATGAGGAGGTAATTATGCTAATGTTTTAAACGAAATTTCAATTCATGATTCCCATAAAATTCTCCTCCAGTACCATTTTTTTTTCGTGTCAATCTTCATTATTCAGAGCTTTAGCAGCCCATACAATTGAGAAAACTATTATACACACAATCCTGATATTGGTATCCAGACTATACTTTAGAACAGGGGTGGGCAATTACTTTCTGCCGAGGGCCGGATAAACAATCTTTAGGATGAAGCGGGCCGTATAAAAATTGAAAAGTACCTAAGGGGAAATTTAACCTTATGGCGCCGTAATTATGTAAAGAAATTATTGATGATAACATTAGCTACTTTATTAATAATTAAAAAATACTACATTAACATAAAATTACTATTCACGTTCAAGCAAAATTGATTCTTGCCCATACACATTCCTCCCATCATCACACGGGACAAGAATAATGGTTGCACCAATTTGTTCTTGTAATCTCGCTATCGTATGTAGCCACTTTTGTGATACATAAATAATATATTCGTGTATCAATATTATTTTTAAAATATAGTTTTCTTGTGTTATTTTCTTAGTTTTTGTTTGTATGTAAAGAGTTCAAAAGCATTCCTAGAAACTATTTTTTTCATTAGAAAGATTAGAAAATATTTCGTCCTACGAATTAATAAATTCGGATAATTTGCTTTAAAAGCTTAAATATTTTATCAAACTGATTGATTGCTAGCAGCCTATTGCATCAGAATGTTACAAAATATTAGGTACTTATTGTAATTAATTTTGTAAAAACAAATTTACAACCTAATGTGAATGGTGAAATTTAAAATATGTTCATGGTTAATAACATCATCAAAATTTGGAGTAACTCGGTAGAGTACGTGTACACTTGCGACATATCCATTATTTTACACTACAAAGAATCCATTATTTTATTTTTTCTTTTCGAGTAGAATTTTACAAATGTGGGCCTTGAAACTGTAATGTGTTCTAATTTATGCGGCGGGCCGTATAAGGTGACTTAGCAGGCCGGATCCGGCCCGCGGGCCGCCTTTTGCCCACCCCTGCTTTAGAATCTTAAATGCAGCCTCTATTTTGGTTATTGAAGGGATCAAGGAAAAAAGCCTTTAATAATTCTTTTTTCATTGTTCACGGCAAAATTGTGTATCCTGTATCGTATAGTAAAAGTTTACAATCCTACTGAAAACATATTATGTACAGTTGTTGTTGTAATATATTCTGAACAGAATTTTCTGAAAGATTTAAGGATTCAAGATTAGTAGAATCTTGTCGTTGCAATTACTTTCCAGTATTTTTTAAAGTACTCATCATTTGTAGGTTTAAATTTAAAATGGTTACCAATTTTATTATCTGAAGAAAAACGACGACCACGTGTGCATTAGGCTTAACCGTTATCACTAAATTACTATTTTTATGCCAACCAATTAATCGTAGATTAACCAGTAATAGAAAAAATAAAGTCGTATCATGCCAATTTAAATAAAAGAATTATAAAATCATATTTTAATAAATAAAATACTGAATTCATCGAAAATTCTAACTTACGATTCTCAAGATGCCACAGAGAAGTTTCCACTCACGTAGAAAACGAATCGGTCACGAGATTATTAGTCGTGGCACATTATCGCTTGGCCACATAAAATTTCAAATAACTTTTAAATCTTCAGTTAAGATAAATAAATATATAAAATATTACAATTTATAATAATAAATTATAAAAATTATATTTTAATTTTATATTAATTGATGTTTAATATATCTCCCTAAAAGTTATAATAATTTAAATGAAAACTTACTCCCATAATTGACTCCAATTTCGTTTATAAGAGTTTTCTTAGTTTCCTCATAATTTAAATCGGATGCCAGTTTGTACGGTTGCCAAGAATAGTTACCATAGTTTCGAAGATGTTTCACTAAAGCTTTGGTCCATAATACACAGTAATCTTCATTAGCCACTTCACTCCTAGCTGTCGAATCATATAAAAGTAATACTTTCCTCCAAGAAAAATATTTAAAAACTTCGAACATAAAAGAAGTGACACCATTAAAAGATAGTCCAACTCTAGTTAAAAGATAATATTCAGTATCGAAGTGAGATTTGTCAAGACCGTAATCCCAGGCAAGAGCACCGCTAGTAAGTAGTGGCACATCCCAAAATTTTAAGAGTCTGGCCACTGATGCGGTTACGTAATCGCAAACAGGACCTAAGAATAAATGAATCCTATCTTCTATATAAGCCCTGACTGCATGCATGGGCCCATAGGCTGTACTGCACTGCGAATCCAGGTAATGCACATCCCATTTCCAACCGTGCAGAACTTGTTGACTTCGTACTTTGTCGATAGCTAAGCGAATAGCTGGAGATACCCGTGTAATCGAAGCGAGATAAGTCGGGGATTTAGGTAATATGACTGCGACTCGTACTGTATCGTTGGACGATCTGTCGAATCTTATCCTTGGAGGGAAACTTTCACCGTTCGATTTTAGGAACAATAATAGTAATATTATTATAACTGCCGATGGCATTCTGTTGAAAGTGCACACAGAACGTAGTCGCTAGTCAGAAGAGCATGATATGAATGCCGGAGAAACGGTACAGCAGCAGGAGATATAAGACACGTTCGCCGTCTGGTGATAATTTCTCACTACTACATAAATTCTGAAGTAAATTCTTTTTTTTTTATTAAATATTTATAGAACTTAACCGACACGACGCAATATTTATACAGTTATAGTTATTAAAAATAAATTAAATATTGTATTAATTATAAAATTAGTTTTGAAAAATTCGTGTTCACCTTCATTAAAATAATTATATTGGTTACCGTTATATTTTATATTTATTCAATACATAAAAATTTATTAAATGTTTTTCTATAAAGCAGAATTTATAGTTAAAATATTTCTTCTTAAAACGGAGTTAGTAAAGCTTATACAATACATGAAATCAGCTCCGTAATTTATCACTTGAATAAAGTTGTATAAAGGACATTTATAGAAGCAGTTATTTCAAAATGCTTATTTACTGTTTACAAGCTGTTTATGTTATATTTAATTTTTAGAATTATTTAATATAGATTTATAATAGTTAAAATAAAAATATATAAATAAATTTTGACACAATTTATATTTTGCGATATTTTGATAATACAGTGGTGCCTCGCAATTCGACAGTAATCGTTTTCCGAACTAATGTCGAATTGCGGGACAATATTTCCCATACTAAGACTATGGAAAATAGATTAATCTGTTGTCGGACCCCATCCCACTCCCCTCACTAGTGAGTGAGAGAGATACAATACTGTATATTATATATTTTAATATACATATTTTATTATTGTATAACATACTAAATTACAAATTGCACTATTTTATACATAATACACTCAATATATTAGCCCTTGGATGTTAGAATAAAGTCTTCTTTATCCTGTTCTACCTTTGAATCTGTGAAACCAGATTCGACTTTTTTTACATTCCTCAGTTTGATCTGAGGTATTCCTGGAGTTTTCTTCTACCATTCTTTGAAAATTAACCTAGCCTTCTCATAGATTATTGCCTGAGTTATTGGATCTCTCTTCATCTATCTTTATATAATTCAGGTAAGAAGCAACTTTTCCATCTCTTCATTGCTTAAAGATTTATTTTTGTCAGAAATCTTCATTGCTCCAGCAGACATAATCTCTCCATGTTGCAAAACGTTCCAAATTGTCCTAGGAACACCATACTTTTGAGCTATACTCTGTAATTGCTCTACCTTTCTGCACATTATCTAAGCTCAATCAAGTTTTCTTCTCTCCTGAATTATTCCTCTGTTCACTTCTCTTTGAACCTATCCCTAAATTTCACTCAAGAAAATAATAACTACAGATGCATAAATTTTTTATTTTCTGAAAAATGCAGAATTGAAAATTAAAACCAACAACACGGCAAACACCAAAGCAGTCCAAATAGAACTGACAAATAACAAATGACATCACACAATTCCATGCATGCGCATCCGCAATCCCGCGAAACCCAACAATCGCGGTCGAATTGCGAGGTACCACTGTATAGCATTTCGTTTTATATGTTTCGATATAAAAATTGAGCGTATGATATTTTAGATATAAAATAAAATTTTGATATCAGGTCTTTCCTACGGTTTTTTATTATTATTTTGTATGTATTTTAAATTAAAGTCTAATTTTTTCTGAAATTATCAAGATATTAGATTAAATTAATCTTCTTTTGATGCGTGAAATGGTCACTGGAGATTAACATAATGAAAAGGTTTGATAAGAAATTTTATATTTCCAGAGTTTATTTTTGTACTATTATAATTAAGTTGTAGATGAATTTCTTTAATAAAAAAATCTAAAATTTTTTTTCTTTCAATAATCCGATAAATCAAGGCTAAATTAACAAATATTTGATTCTAACACTTTTATAAGAGGATATAACTGTATACATATTTATTTATTTTACTATTTTGTTTTAGAATATCTGAGCATAATATGTTAAACTTTCATATCTTAAATCCGTAATAATTTTATATATATAGAAATATTCAGAAAACTTTATAATAGAATATCCTATAGAATAATAAATATTTCTTTTAGGAGATTAATAATCAAGGCGAACTTTTAGCTTCTAAAAATTCGACTTGATTAATAGTGCATTTTCTGGGAAAATTAAATAATTCTTTATTGTATAAATTTATTTTTGGGAAAAACAATATATCTATGATTGAGTTATATCAGTTAAATCGTTTTAATACTGTAATATTTTTTTATTACTATAAATTATTTCAGAGGAATTACTTTACTTACGAATTATTATTTTAATTTAAATTTATGCTGATAAGTTACTTTTTATTATTTATATATTTTTATATAGAAAACATATAAAAATATTGTACATCTGGAAAACTATTATTGAAAGTATCAATTATTTTTCCAATTTTTATATATTTATGGAATTAAAAGCAGTTCATTTATTAATGATTTAAAATTATTAATAAATATTTACAGTAAAAAATTAAATCCCTTTTTTGAACACTTGAACAATTAAAATTTAACGAAAATCATTATCTATTAATTTCAACGATACATTGAAATTTTCTACAAGTATGCGATATTTTTATATTATTTTAAGAATACAGACTTAACATTTCTGTATTTTAATCATTCAAATTCATTGATATTGCATTAAAATGTGCATGAAAAAATATAACATAGTTAATGAATTCGAAATTCATTTATTTTAAAGTTACATTCCTTTATGATAGTATAGAAACAACTGTCTAAATATTAAAATTTTCACACAAAGAATATTAACTCTACAACAAGAACTGACAAATGACATCATATTCTATGCACCAACCCCCGAAACCCAACTGTCGAATTGCGAGGCACCATTGTATATTTGAACATCCGACACAAAAGTCGATAAGACTTGGTGTTTTAAGCTAAAGTTACGTCATCTTAGTGTATATTAAAACACCATGTACACTTTCGATGCATTTATCGCCGGGTCGCTCGAGGTTTCACATATAAAATTGTAAACTTAGAAAAATCATATTACTACTATGTTCTTTGAATGTCGAAATTTTTTTTCACGCCGTTGATTACATGTAGTATATAAATGTAGAATATATCAATACCATGTTTCGTGATTTATTAAATGCTTAAGTCACGAATTACCATCTTTTTATATAATGCATATTGTAAGTTTTAACTTTTATAATAATTTATGCACGTAAAGAAGCCAAAAGTAATTTTTAAAAAGTACAGTACGTAACACAATATAAAAACAGTAATTCTCTTATGAGTAAACCTGACTCTAGATCTATAATCGGTTAATAAAACCATAGGCAAAAACACTCAAATTTACAAACTATAAATGCTACTCTATCCATTTAATCCACATGATAAAAAATCAGGTATATAGTGTGTTCAACAAGGAGAACATAAATCACTGACTAAACTGCAATTTGAACTTTTTTGAATCAGTAATAAAATTTATCCTAATGGAAATTGGGATACTTTGAGAAAATCAGTCATACAATTAATGCATAAGCATTATACATTAATTATAATTAACCGTTATCGAAAATGAAACTCAATGCTTATGCAGAGTTTCATTTTCTTGATTTAGACATCTTAAAACTTAATTTTACCGCACGATAAAATTAACAGATGATATAGTACATTTCAAATTTAATTAGTGCTTATAATAAATTATTATTAAAAATTCAAATTCTTAGAATGAGAGATGGAAACAATACATAAATGATTGCAATATGAAAAGATTATAAATAGAAAATTTCTCCAATTCAAAAAGAACTTTTATTTGTTCAAATTTGTAAACAAGAATTATTCCCATCCATCTGTAGCAGCTGCACCCCAGTCACTGCTAGGTGGTGGATTAGCCCAGTCTGAGGGAGTTTCATGCACTGACCAATCTTCGGTTGCAGGTGGAAAACTTGCTACTGGTGCTGGAGCTGGTGTGGCAGGTTCAGCTGACCACTAAATGAGAAAAATTAATTAAATTATCTGAAACATATAAAGTCAAACAGAAATACAATAACTTACATCAGTAACTTCAGCAGCAGGTGGAGCAACATCAGTTGGACCCCACTGATCTGAATATTCTGAAGGATCTTTGAAGGGTTTGATATCAGCCTGTACTTGAGCCTGTTCCTCTTTTTCGGCCTAGAGAAAATTATAAACAATGTAAAATTTATGCAAATTAAAAAAAATATAGTGGTTGGTGTAGTGATTTTTTGATAAGACTCACTTCCTCAGGGTCACGATAAAAGTACAAATCTACCATAACATCCCACTTAGTTTCATAACTAACAGTTCCTCTTAAACGCATGACTTGTCTAGCCAACATCCACCACATCAAACCAATGGAGTGTATACCCTAAAAAAAAAATAAAAGCATTTCATGATTTATATTCAACAGCATTATGAACAAAACTGATCAAATATCTAACCTTTGTATTACATGGGATGGCAATATCCACATATCTCAATGGAGAATCAGTATTACAAAATGCAATGACTGGAATATTAACATAAGAAGCTTCAGTTAATGGTTGATGGTCAATACGTGGATCAGTTACAACAAGAAGTCGTGGTTCTCTGAAGGCTGCTTGGATCTGATTGGTGAATGTGCCAGGTGTAAAACGTCCTGCAATTGGAGTAGCACCAGTAGCAGTGGCAAATTTCAAAACTGCACGTTGACCATAAGGTCGAGCAGAAATAACACATACGTCAGCCGGATTTTCTATGGCAACAATGGCCCGAGCAGCCAATAGCAACTTTTCCCATGTCTTTTTCAGGTTAATGAGATAAACACCTAACAAACAGAAAATTTACTTTGGAGCCAGATTAAAGAATATTCTAATCTAAAAAATTTAATTACCATCAGCTCTCCTTTTAAATACATATTGTTCCATTTGGAAATCAAGATTATTGGACCCAATGTGGGTGCTTGAAGCCAAAAACTTTGAAACATCGTCATCCTTCAGCGAAAGAACATTTAAACCTCCCGACATCGTTTCGTTGTCAGAGTGTAACGACAGCAACCTAAAAGAAAATTTTTTATGAATTAAACATTTTTCTACAGCTATTTAGACACAGATTCTGGTAATTATATGATTTATTATATAATCTCAAGTGATCCATTTGATTTTAATCATTTCTCCAAGGAACACCCTAAGAAATTGCTGTTTCGTTATTTTAATATTGTACCACTACTATTCTGTTTCCAGTAAAAAATAGTCTACAATTCAAAAATAGAAAATACCAATCTCTCGTGATAATGCAGCTTCTTTCCCGTGGGAATTTTTTTAAATAGCTAACCTATAGGCAAAAACTTCATGTTTTCTTAATCCATGAGGAGGTAATTATGCTAATGTTTTAAACGAAATTTCAATTCATGATTCCCATAAAATTCTCCTCCAGTACCATTTTTTTTTTCGTGTCAATCTTCATTATTCAGAGCTTTAGCAGCCCATACAATTGAGAAAACTATTATACACACAATCCTGATATTGGTATCCAGACTATACTTTAGAACAGGGGTGGGCAATTACTTTCTGCCGAGGGCCGGATAAACAATCTTTAGGATGAAGCGGGCCGTATAAAAATTGAAAAGTACCTAAGGGGAAATTTAACCTTATGGCGCCGTAATTATGTAAAGAAATTATTGATGATAACATTAGCTACTTTATTAATAATTAAAAAATACTACATTAACATAAAATTACTATTCACGTTCAAGCAAAATTGATTCTTGCCCATACACATTCCTCCCATCATCACACGGGACAAGAATAATGGAACATTTTATTTATTCGATTATCAAACTTGTTAACACGTTTGTCAGTATACTTGAATTATCTAATAGAAGAAAAATATAATAGATTAATATATTTTTCTTCTATTAGATAATTCAAGTATACTGACAAACGTGTTAACAAGTTTGATAATCGAATAAATAAAATGTTAGCCAAAAAATAGATTAAATATAAATTTAATAAGAAAACCAATGAAAAATTAGCATCAGACGGATAAACTTTATGAAAATTTAATTAAGTAATTTCATATATGAAAAACAAGTAATTGCCAATTAATAGGCAGAAGCTGACTTTTTTCGGTCATGTGAGGGGGGCCAACTCACAGGAGAAAGATGTGATGCTGGGGAGGATGAGCGGAACAAGACCTAGAGGAAGACCGAAGACCTCTTTAGATAAATTTAACAAATTCATAAGCAAATTTTTTTAATACTTTCCTGCGGTTATTAACGAACATAACTGGAAACAACAAAATTTAATACACCAAAAATTTGTTAAGATTTTGTTTTTTATTAATTAATATTGCTTTTTCTACGTCGAACAAAAAATTTTGAGGAAAGTTTTACTTATATGTAAACAAAAATATAACTGTTAATTTATGTTAATATTACTGCATTTATTACCCGATACAGATCTATAATAAAAAAAAAATTATAAAAATATATGGTTAACAAATTAACGTAAAATGTAACAATTCATGAAGCTTCGAAAATATTTCTGAATTATTCCTATTGTTACGTCATTATTTTTCAGTTCCGTGACAATAATTTCAAAAAATTGTCAAAACTGTTACATCACTAGCGAGATCTTAACTAGATACCTGTATAACCAAGCTTTACTTGTTATGTAACAATGATTCTAACCATGTCTTGAACGTGTAATGCGATTTTTTGTTGCCATGAATATAAATGCTCAGAATTGCATTTATACTAGAAGATCTGTTATAATATCTATCGAAATTGAATTTGCTCGGGACATTTCTGAGAAGAATATAAACAATGTAGCAATTTTCCCTAAAATCCATCCTAACAGAACTCGATCTGGTACCCACAAATGGACGGAATAACAACAATAGCAGACTATTTTCACAGATGCACTTAAAAAAGGAATTATTTGAATAGATTTTGGGCAATTTTTTGTTTAGAAATTAACATTTGGTTGATTGCAGTTAAAATGTATTTAAAAAGAAACATTTATGCTTTAATTTTACGAATTTATTTATCAAGAAATTAGCTAAACAAATGAATTAACAAATTAGTTCAATACAACAGAGAAAAACAAAATTGTCGTTTACTACATCTCTAGAATCTGATACTAGTAATATATTTGTTCTCTTTTACAAAAGTATATAAAAGCCACAGAAACCTTCAGCACTTTGCACTTTTAATTACGCTAGAGAATTAATTTAGAAAATGTAGACGAGTTTTAAACCATTCTTGAAAATAATCAAAACTCCTAATACTCAGATCGTAAAATTAAAAAAAAATTTTCAGAATAAGCATTTTCAGTATAAATATCTAGGCGTTCACCAAAGAATCATACACTTTCATTCTTAAATAATTTTATTTTTATAAAAGATGAAAATATGAAATTTTCAATAAAAATAAGTTGTTTTTTTCATAGATAGATTTATCAGATTAATTCAACTTCTTTATTTTTAATCAAGTGAATTGCTCAGCAATATCTTTGACGGAAACTTTGCATTCTCTTAACTTAAAACTGAGATGTAAATACTTATAAATTGCAAACTTTTTCATTATATTTCTTTCAATATTATTAAGTGTTATATATGTAAAATAAAAAAATGTATTCGTTCTTTTTATTTTATTCACATATTATGCTTGATATTTAGATAAATTCGATGTCATCATTTTTTAATAAAAGATATTTATTCGATAATGATTTTCGTTAAATTTTAATTGTTCAAGTGTTCAAAAAAGGGATTTAATCTTTTACTGTAAATATTTATTAATAATTTTAAATTATTAACAAATGAACTGCTTTTAATAATATTAAATATATTATAAAAATTAGAAAAATAATCGATACTTTCAATAATAACTTTCCAGATGTACAATATTTTTATATGTTTTCCATATGAAAATATATAAATGATAAAAAAATAACTTATCGGCATAAATTTAAGTTAAAATAATAATTCATAAGTAAAGTAATTCCTTTGAAAGAATTTACAGTAATAAAATTATTGATATTACAGTATCAAAACGATATAACTGATATAACTCAATCGTAGATATATTGTATTTCGCAAAAATAAATTTATACAATAAAGAATTATTTAATTTCCCCAGAAAATATATAGCATAATCCATCAGTAGTTATTATTATTTGATCAATATCAGATGAAAAATCACGAAGTTGATGAAACCAGTCATCTCAGAAATATTGATTCAAGATAGTTAACAAACACTTTGTTCCTGCAACATCTCTCCTTACAACGTCATTTTATACCTTTAAGGATGTAATAGTATTATATAGATAGATAACATCGAGAGTTAGTGAGAACACTTTATTGATATTACCGCATTCTTTGTAATAGATCTGATAATTATCAGTTTTATCAGTATAGAATACTTATTACTATACTTTATTAAAAAATTATTGATTTAAATCTTATTAATAAATATAAATTTACGATAATGAAAAATTTGTAACTTTTTGTAATTTAAATAACATTCAGTTAAAAATTCAATTATTAAATATTATTTAAGTTGATAACAGTTCTGTTGTTTATTTAAGTACTTAATCAGAGCGGTTCAAGAAAAATTTTTCGCCTTTTTTTTCTTGTACAAACGAGCTCGGCGAAAAATTAAATTTAAAACAGTTATATTTACATACAAAAACAAATTTATAACAATAAATTTATTTTCTTTGCACGATAAATTTCGGAACTCTCGGCCGAAGATATTGATTCTTCAGATTTAAATCACTTCTCGTAACTCACTTGAATATATAAATATATAAATTATTTTTAACATTCTAAAATTAGCATAAACCGGTAATCCTTTCTAGTTGTTTTCTTACTTGTATATCAATGCAGTATTTTTATTTAAAAAAATATTTTTGAATACCCTATATAATATATTGCTTAATAGGAGAACTTTCTTTGTTTCATAGTGACAATAAAATTTATATTTAATAAATTTCTTTCTACATAACGAGTATTAATGCTACAATCGATAGTATCGGAGCGTTTATAATGACTTCCTTTTTTTTTAATAAAAGTTTTATAGTAGTTACTATTTTTTCTAAGAATTAAGATAAATTATTACTTTCACGATAACAACTGGCATTGCAAAAAGGAAAAAAATGAAATTTAATTGAATTAACTTAAATATATTTTTAGTTTCCATAGAGTTAATATTCTTTGTGTTGATATTGTTTTACAAACTATTGTTATTTCCAAAATTATTGGCCAGGTACAATTTAGGATAAGGTTTCTTAAATTGTACCAGTTTATGGTATTGTTTTACAAACTATTGTTATTTCCAAAATTGTTGGCCAGGTACAATTTAGGATAAGGTTTCTTAAAATTGTACCAGTTTACGTACTTTTACTTTTTCTTAAATACTACGGATAAAATAAATAGTATTATTGTTTCAAAACAGTAATAACATTGAACGGGCAGTACTTTACGCTGTCGACACCTTTACATTTTTTCTTTGCACCTTATTTAAAAAATATAATGCATTTATTAAATTCGGTACAATTTAGGAGACTTTCCCCTATTATATGGGATTTCTTATAGGATGCACAATAGACCTGCACTGGTGGCTGTGTAAAACCCTCTTTTCCTACAATCTACAATCCATATATATTAAATAACTTTTAGATAACTTTCGATCATTTTAGAATTTACCTTGTATAACATATATTGATATACTCATATTGGTGATAAATCCTCAGGTTTTTAATTATAAAATCGTCAAAAGAACCATTATTTTAGATTGATTAACGTGATTCTTAAGAAATAAGAATGTGTTGTTTGATGATGATTATTAATAAATAGTTTTACTACATTATCAAAAACTTTATACAGTACTTTCGTGTTATCTACTTATAAGAAATTTGAATAATTCAGTACACTCTATATATCTCTTATTGAACTGTTTGGACGGAAAATTGTTATAAATAAAAATGGCTTATAATATTCATAAATTTAAATAAAAAATTATTATTTACAGGCTCTTGGGGAAAGATAAACGATAGAATTATTACCAGAAAATTAATATGTTAAAAATTTAGACTGTGTGCGCTCTTCACGATAACACAATTAACTGATAGCTTCTTTTCATTTTTTAAATTGAAATTATCATTATAAAAATTGGAATATTGTAAATATTCCAATTTTTGCTTTTTATAGAATATTTCATATTCTATAAAAAGCAGAAAATTTTTTTCAATGGATATCTAGTTCTGGATCTAATTATTTTTCTATTTAGTGCATTTAATTTTAAATTATTCATCACATTCTAATATTATATAAAGACTTAATAGTATTTTCGAATTTAAATAAAATATGAGTTTTTGCTTATCAATATATCAGTCTCGATTCCGATTATCGTTTGATTTTGATTAAATATATAATCAGTACTACTGACAGAACAGTTTATCGCGACATATTTTTTAAATGCTTTTATATCAAATTAATATGATCCAAAAATTAATGAAGTTCTTCTAGTTGATTAATATTTTTTAGATACTTAAGCTTTGAACATTAATTAATTTTGAAAATTGTTTTTTAAATGAATCTGTTATTTAAAAAATCAATTTATATGCAACTTGTGTTTTTTTAATTTGTAATTAAATATAAAATTACTATATTACTGATGTTTTCATTGCTTTAAAATACAACTATCGATCTTCAAAATTTAACAAATTAACTATTTTTGGTGCGAGTTTATTTTATCGATTAAGTTTATTTTTTTAATAGTAGAATGGAATATATTATTTAAATTTTTAAATCCCACTAATACGTTTTTGTCAATCTTCAAAATTTAACAAATTAACTATTTTTGCTGAGAGTTTATTTTATCGATTAAGTTTATTTTTTAATAGTAGAATGGAATATATTATTTAAATTTTTAAATCCCACTAATACGTTTTTAATTCGTGACTGTCATTAACATCAATGAATTTATTGACATTCATTGATGATAATATTTTTTTAACTATCTATACTACATATCCTGGAAAAATTTTAATGGTAATAATTCTTAAATTATTGTATTATATATATATATATATATAGTCTGACATCCGCTCCGAATTAATTTTCCATATAAAAAATTACATAACACACGTAAAAATTACATATTTTAAATTCGATCAAAGAAGAGAACATGAAAATTTTTTAACAATGATTACAAATGTTATATACAGTGTATATGCATATCTACTCTAGTATTTTATAAACAGTTTTCACAAAAATTACATATTTTAAATTCGATCAAAGATGAGAACATGAAAATTTTTTAACAATAATTACAAATGTTATATACAGTGTATATGCATATCTACTCTAGTATTTTATAAACAGTTTTTCAGTCTAGAATTGTTAATGTTGCTTTTCATCAATAAAATACTAAGTAATTTTCTGAAAGAATTCACAATTATCTGATCAGATCATGTGGCAATTATGTGGTTGCAGAATGGAGATCGATAGACAGTATTCAGAATCCTAGAATAAATCTTTAGTACAGCCCCCAGAAATCAATTCTGGAACTCTCAAGTAAAAAGTAAACAGATTCCAGGAAATAAAAAAATAATAGTTGAAAAATTCTCATACTCCTTTTTTTACATATCATAATTATTTTTGAACACATTTAAGCATTAAGGAAGTATGAGAAATGTTTTATAAATTATTAGATTATTTATAGAATCACAAGTAAGCTTGAAAGATGATTTTCAAAGTTTCTTTTAATATTTTATTTTTGTTAGTCATAGATTATACTGTTTTAATGTGAAGATGCTTTTAGTTCATCAGATGAATGTATATAATAATAAAAGTAAACATTAATATATAATAACGGCTTTAGCAAAACAAAAATTCTAGAAGAGCCATTTTCGCACGAGATTTGAAATATTTTTCTTAGGAATAATACCTAATTTGAAATAATCTATATGAATTTATAATAATTCTCACAATATTAAACTCATTTGTTTAATAATACCATAATCACTTATACACATACGTACTATACATACGTACGTTTGAGTATATGATACTCAAAACTAAATATATTCGTTAAAACGCTTAGTTTTGAGCATCATATAGATTATTGAATAAAAGAGTAGTTCATGTTTTTTTATATTCTTACAGAAGATGGTGTTATCGAAGTGTCTATTCTTGATTATAATGATGATGTTCTGTAACAAGTATTATTGTCGATAGTAATTCCATTTTTATTATATCAAACATGTCAAAATATTATAGTCTATCTTAACAGATGTCGATAGTAATTCCATTTTTATTATATCAAACATGTCAAAATATTATAGTCTATCTTACTTTGGAAAGGAAGATCATAGTTGAAAGTGTTGTGAAAAATATGAAGCGGATAGTATTTCCTATCCTCTTCATATTTTTCGTATCTTGATATTTGAAGAACTTCAATATCGAGGGAAGAAAGATCTAAAAATCGAATAAATCAGGAGTAAGATTTTACATTACATTTAATCGTGTAACGTTTTTTTTTTTTGAATTAATATGTATAGGTGTCCCTCGCTTTACGCGATTAATTGGTTCTATGAAATAATCGCGTAACACGAAATCGTGTAAAGTGAGTTGCATTTAGCATGGATCAGATAGGGACGGGTTTCTTCAGAAGGATAAATATTGAAAACTTTACACCTATGAACAAAACATCAAATTTTAATCAATGAATTATTTAAACTTATAAACAAAAAAAAAAGCAAATTTTAATGAATGAATGGTTGGTTGAATGAATTTAATTAATACAAGTCATAAATAACTAAACATTACATAAGGATCAGATAGGGACGGGTTTCTTCAGAAGGATAAATATTGAAAACTTTACACCTATGAACAAAACATCAAATTTTAATCAATGAATTATTTAAACTTATAAACAAAAAAAAAAGCAAATTTTAATGAATGAATGGTTGGTTGAATGAATTTGATTAATACAAGTCATAAATAACTAAACATTACATAATTCTGATAGTCATCAATTCAGTATTGAATGGACTGGGTCTGGTGAGTCTGGATCATCATACTCTTGCTCTCTTGAAGTCTCTCGCATGATATGCTGATGATCTTCAACTTTTTAATGAAACAGTCGAAACTCAGCTGACAAGCAGCATTTTTCCTCTCTCTATAAAGTTCTTTGTAGCAAGCCAAAGAATTCCGAATTTCTCTTGCAATTTCTAGTCCTAATGAGACTAGAAGCGCCAAAGCGTCGTTAGGATCATTTTCTTCAATTAATCTTACGGCACTGTCAATATGTTTAAAAAATTCAATCATTTGTTTTGTTGAAAGTTGTTTGATGGGCTTAGCAACGAAGGGTCCTGATTTTCATCATTCATGTTATTTTCCATTTCCAGCTCTTCAATAGTTGAGCTCTGATGAGTGGTACTCGAGCAGTTCATTCACGAGACAATTTTTAAACAAAATTTTTTTTAATTTAAAAAGTTAATTTACTTTTTAAAATGGCGTTATAGCGAAAACGCGTAAAGTGAGATCACGTATAGCGAGGGATACCTGTATTATAATATGTAGTAAGAAGCAAATTGTAACTTACTACTTATATAATTCATTCATTTACTTATAAACTAGGCATGTTTTTTCCTAACGATTTTTTATTTTATTTTGTCCCATCAATAGTATATTGTACTTTGTGCATAAAATATTTGATAAACCATGCTTTTATATTTGCGTGCGCTCATATTTCAGATTTATAATATAATAATGCTTCATGCATCTGTTATATTAATAAGTGTTTCGTGACAAGTATATATTGGTCTTGTCAATAGCTATAGCTGTATTATAAAAATATATTGTTCGGTATAGGATGAAAATTCTACTGGATATGAACATCGAAAGTACGATGTATTTGCGTATTAGAAATGAAGAACTAATATAGTACCATTCCCCATTAAAACAATGATTCACTGTATATTATACAGTATTTTTTTTTTTGACATTTTTGTTATTCTTTTTTAGTTCCATTCATACTGTATTTTATAGATTTGTTACTAACCTATTACTGTATATAGATCTGTTACAAATATAAATACAGTATATTATGATATTTTTTCATAAACATTTATTTTATGATTAAATAATATCTGCATCTTCTCTGTATATTAAGTAGTAGTTTCTCCGCATATTCGGGGGACTTGCCAATTGTATTCAATTTTAATTATCAAGTTTTATTCATCTCTTATTATTTAACTTGAAAAGTAGTTATTGTATTATATATATTTTTTTAAAATGCGAATTAAAGTTTGAAGATTACCATGCCACTACATGTCGTCTACATTTCAATTATATCAAATTAAAGCTTCACAAGTATTTTCGTTCTTAAGGCGGGGAAAACATATTTTATATTAACTTTTTACGACTTTCTTAAAAATATACGGTGATTTAATGATTATCCGTAACAATTTTTTTAGTTTTAGCAAAAATTTTATAACTCTCACTATATTAAATATTGTTATCTTTTCTGTTGATTCCTTTTTTTAGTTTATAGATTTTAATCTCTTAAATTTATAAGAAAAATTAAATTTTTATAGGAAGAATATTATTATAAGTTATCAGAATTCTTGAAAACCAGGACGATCTGGAAAGATATGTTCTTAAAACATATCAGATAATTTTTTTTTTTTTTTTTTTTTAGTTGGTGATGATAAGCTTTCAGCATTTAACACAATATTTGATTACAATGCTAGGAATTAACTTTGGGTTTAAGTGAAGCTAACAAGAAATAATACTTTTTGTTTCTGTTAGTGTCAAGATATATTTGATGGTAATAAAAGAAAGAAAATTCATTAAGAGCATTTCCTAAATAACCTGCATATTCAATGAAGTAAAGCTACATTAATCTAATTGACGAGGCAGTTGGTAATTTTTATTAACTAGCTAAACTAAGTTAATCGAAATTAACTGAAAAGAATTTAATATTAATTAAATACATTTTTTCTTATTATAAATCTTGTTTTTTTTTGGGAAAAAACTGTTAAATTTTAACTACAGGTAATTTCGTTTTAATTTGAAGAAGAAAATAGAAGTTCTTATTATAAATCTTGTTTTTTTTTTGGGGGGGGAAAAACTGTTAAATTTTAACTACAGGTAATTTCGTTTTAATTTGAAGAAGAAAATAGAAGTTTATACTGATCAAAACAGTAAAAATAACTTTATATGAAACATGAGAATGCTTGTAGTTATCAAAGCATTAGAGATATATTTGTATATATTAAAAAACAAACAAACAAACTTTTCGGATTTTAATTTATAAAATAAAATAATTTTTCTCCATACAATTATCCAACGTTGCAAATCTTTAATCAGAATTGCAACGTTAATAGCTTTATTCAAAATTAATACAGTATTGATATATCATGTTCTTGTTTAAAATTTATACTAGAATTGGATTCACTTTTAAGACATTTTAAATTCATATCCCCGTTGTCAATTCTTAGATATTAATCCATTTCTTCTATAGTATATAATATGGAAAGAAACTTTCTTTTATAATATGGTAAAATAAAATTCCAGAGCCCCATCACAAGCCACTTACATCCACGATAGGGTCTACCAGGTTTATTTCGGATAGGACAAAATCCAATTATACTTATTTTGAAGGACTTATTTAGCTAAATATGCTCAACTGATATATGGAGGTCTGCCAGTTTTGTGATCATCATCATCATCATCTCTTCACTTCTTCATCCGAACCAAAACGCCATTCTTTCAGAGCTTTTTTCCAAGGACTAGAAATATGAAAATCACTCGGCGAAATGTTAGAACTGTAAAGAGGACGGTCTAATACTTACATACAATGCATCAGACTATCAACTTCTGCAACAGTTTCATCAGTAATGATGTGACATGTTTGTCCAGGACGTGGACTATCCGCAATAGATTACCTCCCACCTTTGAACTTTTTGCACCAGTTGTAAACCAGATTTGTTTTTTTTACTTACTCTGATCCATAAACAACTTGCATGCAACGCAATATCTCATCAGCTGATTGCCCTTCTGCAGTAAGAAACTATTACAATACATTGCACAAATTTGGACGAATCCATGACGAGCGGCGATAGTTTATACTCGCTCAGTATTCTTACAAAAGTTCTTATAATGTGGTAATCACATGATATCTCATTTCCGGATGTGCAAATTTCAATCTGAATGAAGTAAGCCCTGGTACGTCAAACTGCACGGTTTCTGCTGATTTTTTTCCAAGTTTAATTTGATTGTTCCTTATATATTTAAAGGCAAATTCCCTAAATACTTATTAAATAACTTTTACTATTACTGAATATTTGTTAAGATACTAAATGAGAATTTTCTATTGTTTTTTTTTTCACTGTTCCAAAAGCTAATCATTCTAATTTATACATATATTATCTATTTAATGAAAACTACAGGACACACGTTTTTATTTATTGCAAATTATTATAAACCTAAGAACGATTATTCTTAGTTTACCGCTTTTGAAACTCAAAAAGTTTAGTATAATTTACCGTGTTTAGTATATTGTTACAATAAATAAAATTCTTATACGAATTTACCGTTTGTTGATCAGACATAGCCAATTAACTGATACAGTTGGTTGATGCCATGTTTCAAGTGACGACAGTAAATGCCGGTGGCTTATTTGCTAGTTTTCCTGGTGGATATTTGTGAACGGTTCCTTAAGCCGAGTAGTTGTAAATTTCACTGAAGCGTGACAGCTTGGGGAGTTCGGGGCCTATGAGGCATTCTCCATAAGTCACTTAATACAGTACACGCTTCTACCATGTTTCTAATACAGAAGATCCAACCGAGTGATTCTATTTTTTAGTAGCCGATGGAAGTCAATTATCGAAATGAATGTTTTGATTTGGAAGGATGTACTTCCGTAACTTTTTCTCTAGTAAAATGCCCAATATAAACTTAATGTATCTATGAACTAATATGATATTGAAAGTCGGAAATTTTAATTTTTTGCAGAGGATGGTTTCTTTTGCTTATTGCAAAGAGGATGGTTTCTTTTGCTTATAGAGTAAGGAGAGAGAGTAAATGGAAAGTTTACTCAATCAATGAAAATGATAGATATCGTTAGTTGTAGTGATAGCAGACAGGTGGTTGGTGCATATTGACAGCAACATACTGGAATGAAAATTAATATTGCTGTTAGCAACAGTTGGTATTTTCATTAGCCAATAATGTTTGCTACAGAATGAATTAATAATATAAACTAAAATTTGCACATTAAATAATAATCAGAATATTGATGATTAAATATACATACATTCCATGTTCTGTGTATTGTTTTTTATGAAAAAAGTTTCAAATTTTAATCTTACAATGATCTTTATTCATTTTGCTTAAATTTTTTTCTCGAACCAATATAATATACAATATTTGTTCAAGATATATAATATACTCAATATATTATATTGAGTGTATAAAAATTTGAGCGTTTAAAGTTTTAGCATTTCAGTTTAATTTTTAACATTTTTAACTTATTTAAATTATATTTTATCTCTATGATTCGTATTAATATATCTTATAAAAGTTAAAATAATTTACGAAGCAGTTTTATCGTAATTTAAGTTTTTTTATTATTTAATCAAGCCGAAGGTAAACAATTTTTTCGTTTTCTTTTCATTAAAATAAAATTTTAACGCAAGAAAAGTTTAATTTAAAAATTCTTAAGTTTTTTTTTATTATTTAATCAAGCCGAAGGTAAACAATTATTTCGTTTTCTTTTCATTAAAATAAAATTTTAACGCAAGAAAAGTTTAATTTTATTTAAAAATAAATTAATTTCTTTACGATTATAACTATTAATTTCTAATCAAATTTTATATTCAATACTGTTATAATGGATAAAATACAATGATTATTAATATCTATAAAGTTCCATTCTTATTTTTAATAAATTATTTTTAAAATCAGGCCTAAAAGTTGCTTTTAATAATACGAATAATTTTATAACGTGGGGTAACAAGCTTCAATTGATAAAGTGTAAATCAAATAAAATATCACATTCTTATTTTTATATTAGTATTGTGAAGATAGAGAATAAAAATCAAATGATTCATCCTCGTTCTTATATCGGTATTGCAAAAATTGGTATCAAACGGAATTTTTTCTTTTTTTCCCCCTATAGGTGTTATGTATAAACTTATCCCCCCGAACACGAAGCTCGCTAAATGTAAATTTGGATACGAGACGGTTCAAGGTTTGTATAAGGCTCCACCGTAGGCTCCCAGTGATGGATGTGAGCACTACCGAAGCAGTCCCGATTCTTACAGGAAACTCACTAGTGACGGATCTCGGAACCACCAACGCGAGGTGATCTTTTTAGTCGCCTTTTATGACACACGAGATCAAACAATAGGTGTATTCTAGCTCCATACTCACATAGGCATCAAGTCGAATGTTGTTGATACGCTATCAACAAACAAAACTAGATGATTCATCGATTGACGTTTTAATTTAAGCTAAAAAAATCTTGGCACTTAGCCATAGAAAATGAAATAAATGTAATATAATATATATTTGGAATTTGTGATAAAAACGTCTTTGTAAAGAGATATGTCCGAAAACGAATAATTTTATCGAAGACGATTACAATAGATTTCCAATTAACTGAGGTAGTCGGGAAATTAATTTCTCCTGATAACTGATTCTCGGATAACTCGCAAAAATACTCAAAAAATGTAATTATGGTAAATATTCATTTGATATTAAAAATAAATAAAAATTACATATATACATATAGTTACTGTATTCATATGTTCTATCATTTATTGAAAAAGGAAACAAGAAATTTATTTATTTGCAGCAAGAAATTGTTTTTAATATTTGTAATTTTAATTTGATTCTAATTTTGATCGCTTAATATGTAGAACATAATAAAGAAACGAAACTGAGATGTTTTAAAAATCATTCAGATAGCGCATCTAAGATAAAAACACCGATAATTAAACATCAGTTCCGGATTGTGGATTAACCCCGGTTAATCCACAACTCATATAATCGAGAGTCTGCTGTATATCTAAATTTCAGAAACGTGCAACAAATAATGATACGCGATGGTACGACAGCTAAATATTTCACTATTAATTGATCGATCATAGAGGTATTTGAGTGCTTTTTATTCGTTGTGATGTTATTTCAATCGATTTCAGCAAGTTATGGTGGTAAAGTAATCCTACAGTCGAAAAGATATTCTAAATTTATCATTTAAATAATATATCGAAATATAACCTAGCTATTTTACAAAATATATTATTTTTTTTTATTTAAATACTTCGTATTAAAGTTTGCGAATAATTCCAATTAGGAAATTGAATTATTATAAATGATAATATTATTTGGAACTAAACTTCAATTGTTTATTTATTTTTTCTTCTTCTTAATAAATTTGTTACTAAATATGCTATAGAATTAGGTAATCGTTTATTATAAATTTATATAAATCTAATTTGACCAGAAATTATCAAATATAACGTATATTAATATTTCTATATTTCTATTTTGCTTAGAAAACATTTATTGCAATTACAGTGGACTCGCATTTTTACGAACCTCCAATTTACGAATTCCACGTTTTTACGAACTATTTAGTTGGTCCCAAAAAGTCCCTAATGTTAATTAATGCCATTCCCATTTACGAATTTTCGATTTTACGAACTTTTTTGGAGGTCCGTACGAATTCGTAAAATGGAGAGTCCACTGTATTTAGAAATCACTAACAACATATTTACATAGGCTAATCTCCCGTATACAGTATGCTATTAAACCTTATAATATTTTTTAGTTTGTATTTTTATGTTGCTTTCCAATCGGAAGTACTAGCTGGCGCGGCATTCCAATGCCCATCACTAGTTGCTACTCTAATGGTAAAGTTGGCAATCAGACGAAGGATGGCATTAAATGGTCCAGGCTCTGAATCTCGTGGGGGAAAAATAAAATTAAATATTTGCTAATTGAAATCGGTCTTCCACGTAGTAAGCCAACCCTTTTAAGACTTGATTCATTCACACTATACGTAACGCCACCGCCAGAGAGGGCACCAATCATCAATCCGGCTATTTTCGTTTGGATTCCCATTGTCTGACACTAAATCGTCACCGACAGTAAAATAATATGGTTGAAAGATTGTTTCGATCTGTATCATCTAGTTAATTTTGCAGTTGAGAAAAGAATATAAAAATGGTACCTCCAAATATATTCACATTATAACAGTTAGTTTAATAAAAAAAAAAAAAGGTATATAAACAAGAAACAGTAAAATAATGTTTAACTTGGCAATGAAACATGTTACTAATGAATGAGATGATGCGAATAAAACATACATCATTAAAAATGACCATATTAAAACACATCGGATGACGGCATACTGTAAGTCGAGATGATGGCACGACTAATTCTATTCTTCACTTGATATGTTTAAAATTGCGAACGCTCATTTTGATTTTATAAAAATGCATCCTTTCTTAATGAAAAGGCATAGGGACTCCATCTGAGTAGCGCAGATTATATGCTTTTCTTAAATTTCTTCAAAAATTTTAAAGAAATTTTTAATTTCTTAAAAATTTAAGAACCATTAAAAAATATATATTATATATTCTATGCCTTCAGTATCTACGCCTGAAGCCAATGCCGCTTGCTCCGGCCCTGCTTACCATTCTAATCTGTATGGAGAAATTTGAAATTTAATTTATATAAATTTATAATTAAAAATTATACACATATAAGTTTAGAAGGAAAAGAATTCATCAGGAAATCAAACAGAAGAGAATGTGGATCCATAAATTTTTATTTTAAAAAAATTAAGTCATACTTTTTAACAAAAGTAATGAAATTAAATTTCATTACTAACGAAGGTCGAAATATCGATTCACTAATTTATTATCGACATTTCATTTTATGAAATTTATAATGAACTAAAAGCTATTTTAATAAATAATTTTAATTATATTTTGATTAAATTAATTTTTTATGTAATTACAGTAATTATATTTATAGATATATGGTGATGAATGAAATGACTAAACAAAATACTTTATGACATATTTATTAAATTTCATAATTTTGAATTAATAAATTTAAATTTTTTTTATGTATTTTGATCTAATAAAAAGAATCATCCTAACCGAGAAGAGTTGTTGATGGCTAATAGGTGCACTATCCAGTCCACACTTCCACCAACACGGGCAGTCGGCCGGATGGCCGCCTGGTAAAGCTTTGGCTTACCAACCTGGAGTATCCGGGTCCTACACCTCCAGTTTTTCAGGAGGGATCCGGGCCCGGTCCGTTGAATCCCATCCTTCAACCATCCGGCTACACTTCCAGTTTTTCAGGAGGGATCCGGGCCCGGTCCGTTGAATCCCATCCTTCAACCATCCGGTTGACCCCATCACGGGTGGTGGTCAGCCTGTGATGGGTTCTATAAGTGGCCGCAGCCAGATACAGAATATCCCATGAGGATATGGCGGCTTAATCTAACTAACCTAACTTAACCAACACGGGCAGACACATCAAGGTATTCTTGTTGAGAATGTCGGTCGGTGACGTGAATGTTTCCATTGTAAATATACAGAAGAATATTTTGTTGGCTTGGTGATGGTGCGCTCCCTGGCGGCGGTGATACGTATGGTGTGAATCAGCCTTTACCAGTCCACACGGGCAGACACATCAAGGTATTCTTGTTGAGAATATCGGTCGGTGACGTGAATGTTTCCATTGTAAATATACGGAAGAATATTTTGTTGGCTTTGTGATGGTGCGCTCCCTGGCGGCGGTGATACGTATGGTGTGAATCAGCCTTTACCAGTCCGGCTGATTAGTAAAACTCTGATGGCTTAATAAGCCATAATTGTTTTGAAATAATCTCAATTTAATCATTTTCTGTTCTAAATTTTAGCCCATTGGAGTTTATATAATAGTCAGTTATTATTCTATTGTGAAACTTTAAAATTGCCATTAAGGAGTTGGACATTTTTCATATAATTTAGTAGCACAAAATTCTATAAAGTATTATTGAAAGATTTTTTTTTTCAATAATTGAGATATCAGCATCGAAAGTGAATAACACTTCCCTAGAGACTGTGTAGACTTTCAAGGAGAAAAAATTGCTGTATCGATAAAAAGAAGGAAAGTTCTTTTTAATGGCATATCTCGATTTTGTCATAGAAACCACTATATCTCGAATCATATTACATTCGAATTTGTTCTATTTTCTTGCTTCTGATTTAAAGGAATAAAATTTCATATCGTTTTATAGATTGTATTTAAACGTATCTTTTATATTTCATGAATGATTTTTATTAATATATATTTCAAGATTTCTTTTTGTAGGGCGCTTTTAGGGAAGAAGGAATACGAAATTATTTTAAGGGATTGTTTAAACATCGGTTTTTAAACTTTGTTACAGTGCCTCCTCCTTACAAAAATTTTGTCGAGATTTATCTTTTCATAAAAATATACAAAAATATATGTTAGAACATATGAAACTTATATATCATAATCCCCATTTATAAGTAAATCATTTCCAAAAATATCCATTAATTTTCACCATTGTTTCCCGCCACCCGAAAAGAAAAAAATGCACCTCACATTTTGGAAAACTTTAAAAAGATTTCTCTAGTTAATTGAATATTATTCGAGACATAAATAATAATCATCATTGACATAAATAAAAGAATTCCTTTAAAAAAGATAGTTTTTTTTTGTTAGAAAGATTGTCTTTATCTTGATAAATATATCTTCCAAGATATACTATATATACAATATGTATGTATTGGAAAAACAACTCCGAAACTGGACACACTACTTTTTTATTGCAAATATTTTTTTATAGTGAACTATAACAAGCATTCAGTTGTGTGCCAATATGAATTCAGTTAACATAAAATATGTGCACAGTACTATATTTGTATTTTTTCTTGTGAAACAGATAACGTCTTCGGTTGCTACAAATAAGCTGGTTACATGATGTAAAAAAGACTAAAGTCAAAATCTTATCAGCTATATAGGAATATGAATGTTTTGTCTTTTTAAATAAATGCTATATATTTGATATATAGTTCTGGGTTTATAATTTCTGAAGGAAATTTTTCCAAGAATTTTCGTGAAATTTAATAGATTTAATGAAATATTATCATATCTTTTTGCTTATTTCAAGTTAAGTTTACATTTTTTTTAATTATGTTCCAATATTGATGTTTGTTATAATGTTATATCTATTATGATATAAGAAGGCATATTGCTGTTTGATAATCAGATGTAGACTTTCATGAGTTTATTATCTGTAAAATTGAATATATATTTATTTATTTTAAGATTATTGATTAAGCGTTTGTATTGATAACACTTACCGGGATGAATCAATAGCTTTATAGGGTTAGAAATGTTTAACTTATCATTTAGGGTGTGTTTATACAATTTTGTGTAAGCACACCCTAAATGATAAGTTAAACATCAATTTTAATATGTCTGAAATTATATAAAAAATTTTGTTAATGATGGAGTTTTATGTCCTCTCTCCAGTGATGTATATGATATATATTTAACCTTAAAACTTTGTTTTTTTTCCTCAGAAAGATTATTTCTTCGTTTGCGATGTTGTTATTCCCTTGCATTCTGAAATAGCGAATATTTCGATTCCGTGCGCGCTATTCTGTATTTAATATAAGCTTAATACAAGGTGGGCCAAGATAAACCGAACCCAACCAAGTAATGAACATATGAACTGCAACTTATTTTATATTTTTATACAAGTAGATGAGTAGTCCTTTATGATGAATATCCTGGCCTCCTTTGTGCGTCCTTCACAATTCCCTACGAAATATTATTATTGCTGCGTGTTGCTATATCGAATATCTTCTCCCATGTCGGATTTGGTTTATCTTGGCCCACTCTGTATAAAATAGAATATAATTTTAAAACAGCTTACAATTTTATTATAACTATATTGTATTACATATCGATAATACGATTTGAAAATAAATCAAAGAAAATTATTAAATATAGTTAAATTATAAAATTGTTAAAGATTTATGTTATCGTATGAAAAGTATTTACTTATAAAAAGTTGAAAAGATTAATAATAAAATAAAATAAACAGTTTTATGAATAATTAAATTGATTTTACATATTGAAAATGAAATCTAGTTTTATACATTTAATGGAAATATTTGTTTTTTTCAATTACGATCAGCTTAAAAATCAACTTTTTTTTAATGTAAAACGTATGATATGTTATATATATACAGTATATATATATATATATTTGCTTTTTAAGAAAAAGGAATTTGTTATTGACGGTTCTATCCAACACTATCCAAATCGACATACATTTCTAAATTAATTTTCAAAGTCGACCCTCTAGAACCCCTAATTCCGGAGGACCACAAAATTTTAACATGGTGATTCGATTCTTCAGGTAAGCTTTGATAATCAAGGATTTTCTCCCTTCTTCTTGTGCCATAGCGATTCCTAGAAAAATGGGTGATATGAATATTGAGATGCACTCTGTACTACAAGTGGCATATCTATAGCCAGATATGTCATATGTGATATATACTTCAATTGCTTTAAAGCTTTATCATTATAACATACTCAACTTGTTATTTAAAAATTAAATTTCTGCGAATAGGAAGGACAAGGAACAGTGAAAACCTTTCTCAAACAAAGTCAGCGAATGACGGTTAGGTTAGTGTAGTTAACCGTCATCTCACACAAGGGGTATCGAATGACGAGGTTCGCTAACAATCTTCTTGGATTAATTTCAAATTCCGATCCCAAACTTTTAATTTTTTCAGAAGGAATCCAGACCCGATCCTTTGAACTCCATTCTTCAACTTTCTAGTTGACACTACCATGCGTGTTTTTAGTCAACAGATGACACCACACTCCATTCTGGTAGAATACTATGTTACGGGGCGAAACAAGTCCTTCCAGAGGCTGCCCACCCCTGCGGAGGGGTCAGCCGAATTGTGGAA
>AYEL01084882.1:0-13534 GCA_000484575.1 Olivierus martensii
TGGAAAAATTAATAAAATCCAGAAAATTTATTTGTGAGTTTCATAATATATTCTGTCAATAAATAATTATTTGGAACTATTATTATTATTATTAGTATTCAATAAATTATCAATACTTTGGACAATTATTTTTTTATTTAAAATTATTCATTGAAATTTTCGATATGGATGTTTAAATATTGATATTTTCTAGTCAAATAGCGGATATTATCGATTTTTTGTAAAAAGTATGGAGTATATCAAACATCGATATTTTTCAGAAATGTTGCATCCTACTAGTGATATAATTTACTAAACTGCTTATAAGGACATGAATCCATGGACAATTTATTAAAATTTTTATAGTGGTATAATGTTTAAAATATATTTTCTGCATGGATTAATAAGATTGTTTGTTTATTGATTGATTTCTATCATATTTTATTTATATGCAAAGAAATATATAAAAATATTTTCTTTTTATTAAATTTTAATGGTTTTATCAAAACATTCTTCTAATCAGCCAGAATTTTCAACTTCGTTGCCTCAAAATGAAGAGTTTACCATCAATAAAAAATAAAACTTATTCATAAAAATTGAAAGGAAAGATTTTACTCCTAATCATCCAAGTTAGTACTTTTGATTAATACTTTTACTTATGAATGTCTGTTTTAACATTATACATTCGGTTCATTTTCAATGTCTAATGCAATTGTAACTGCTCCTGAAATAAATACTGCGAATACATATTAGCACTTAGGAACGAATACTGTTACAAGTATCCGGGTTCAAATCCGGGTCCCACACTTCCAGTTTTTCAGGAGGGGGCCGGGCCCGGCTCGGCTCGTTGAACCCAATCCCTCAACCATCCGGTTGACCCCTTCACGGGAGTTGGCGAGCCTGTGATGGGCACTACAAGTGGCCGTCGCCAGATACAGTATATCCCAAGAGGATATGGCGGCGAAATTTAATTAACCTAACCTAACCTAACATTATACATTCGGTTCATTTTCAATGTCTAATGCAATTGGAGCGGCACCACAAATAAATACTGCGAATACATATTAACACTTAGGAACGAATACTGTTACATAAAGTTGCTTATTGGTGAAATATTTGTGAATTTTTGGAGCATTGGGACTCTGCATAGTGTGTACACTTAAATGTGTACCTCTCTTCTGGAGTTTACGTTTCATTACACATTTTACAATCTTTTGCGGTTTATATGTTTAATGATTATTTGTGTTTGTATAACGGCAACTTTTAGCTATGATTTCTTGAGGTATAATTTTATTCAAGATAGCACTCCTTTAAAATAGATCAGAGATTAAGAATAGAAAATGAGACAGTTTTAAATTATTTAAAAATTTCAAAGCACTATAAGGAAAAATTTTATAATAATTCTGTTTCAAATTAACGTTTGTGACTTGATCTGAGTCTTCAGCAATAAATGAACTGTTGAAAATTTCTTCCTGTATAGCACTTGTGTGTAATTAGTTGACACAAATTAATTTATAAAAAATTAATATATAGGAAATACTTTGTCAACTATTCAGAATTTTATAAATAAAATATTTGAATACTGTACATTATCATAATTATCATTTTCTTAATAAATAGTGCGCATTTCTCATTGATTAAATCTAAATATTTTTTTTCTGCAAATCGTATTAATCTTAGTCAATATTTTTGATAGTATTTTATAATCAAAAAATAAATAAATAACGATTATTTCATATAGGCTCTGCGTGATGTATCTCTAAAACTGGAGTCAAAATTCTTAAGTATGTTAATTTAGCATAACAATATTTGGAATTCTTGATTTTTATATATAGCTATATCAATTTTGTGACTCGAAACAAATATTAATTTTATAATGTTTTTCTTTTTTGTCTATTCATTTGTATTTTTTATTGTTATAAGATAATTTTTAAATCAGTGGAAACTTTATAGGTTTAGATAAATTCGATGACAGAAATGTATAAATCTTGAAAATCGACTTTTAATCAATTTGAGTTATAGGAAGTTAACGTTAATGCGAAACTTCGAAAGAGAAAAGCCCGAAAATATTGATTACATAAACTTATAGAAAATTGAGGGGGGGAACTTAGAAGGCCTCAGTTCTGTAATGAATAAAAGGTTGCGTGGAGCGAAGTTTTCCTTCTTAAGGATCCCTATCTTTCACAGTTTTAAACAACTTTTCATATTAATAAAGACAACGACAGGACACATGCAGTTAATCACCGACCATCTAAAGTAAGCAGCATCGAATTCACCTTTCCCCATCTCATCCTTTCAGGAAATTCTTGGACCCGAATCGTTAATCCCAGTACCTTAATGCACCTATCAATTGAACCGAATCTGAGATATCACAAAAATCCGATATATCAGTTTTTGAAAACATCGGAACAAGATGATTTTAAAGGAATCCAGATTCCGCTCGTTGATTCCCATTCTTATAAGTTCAGCTAATGTCATCATGGATCTGGTTTACCAGTGAAGGCACAGAACTGGCGTACCGCCACCTACCTGTTGAGCGTATTTGACTTATAAAACCTTCAGAATAAATGTAACTGGACTTCGTACATCGATCCCTATCCTCTGATCGGGTTTAAGAGTTCGATTATGTTATGTAAGCAGCTCCTAATTAGAGATGTGCGATACAAAACAAAATATCGTATCGGCGATATTCCGATACGGATTTTTATATGATATTAATATTGCGATATTTTGGGATGATATCGAAAATATCGCGATTTGATATTATGGGAAAAACGAACAATAATTTCCTTTAAAACTCATTTATTTGCCAGATGTGATTAAAAATCACCAGAAATTTGATTCTATTGTTGATTTCAGCATCAAAATTGTTGAAATTAATTCAGGCTTCAACCTGTTTTTTTTTTTTGCACATATCACAGCACCTGGCTTATTAAACAAACGTTCAGCAAGTACTAATGTGGCTGATATAATCAAATACTTCAGTGCAATCTTTGATAAATTTGGATAGCAAAAATTTACGCTTATCCAATATTTTATTGGATCTTCATGGCGATCTAATATTGCCTAATCCAAGTAGTGGCATAGTTCCGTATTCATTCCTCTAACTCAGTGGTTCTCAGCTAGTGTGCCGCCAAACCTTTGATGGTGTGCCGCGAAAAATTAAGAATGAATTGTTTGTATGTAATTATACGAATCGCATATATTAATGCTGAAACGTGGTTGGCTGGATATCCCTTTTGCAGTCGAATCACTGTACCGATTCCTATAAATAGGGTATCGTTAGAAAAATCTAACCCTCGAATTTCTATGACAGCCAAAATTTTTTGTCGTTATTCATAATTTAAAAATTAAGGAATAAAAATTAAAATGATAGTTTCTGTAAAAAGATAAAATCTGCAGGTGTCGCTATAACTTAATAAGGGCCCCATTTAATGATCCCTTGTACGAGTATGTCTGTAATCTGAATGTAATAAATAAGAATAAATTAATATCAGATGATAAAAATTCGTTGTTAAATCCAAATTATTTAAAATATTTAGGTGTGCCGCCAAATTTTAAAATATTAAAATGTGTTCCACAACAGAAGAAAGGTTGAGAACCACTGATTTAAATACATACAGAAACCGATAAATTATCGCAAGTATGATATCGTATCGTTAAATATATCGGCATCCGAAAAATATCGGAATATCGAGACGAGTAAATCGAAGATACACGATGTATCGTATCTTCCCAACGCTACTCCTAATGAGTTTCAGAATTTCCTTCACAAGTTAATTTCTGTTATAATGGAAAATAATGTAATACAGTATTATATAGTCTTTATAGACTATCAGGCATGTCTGACCGTAATGGGCTGTTAACTTGCCAGTCGCATCATATTCTTCATGTAGATTCAGTGGAGTAAATCAGAAAACTTATTCCATTAATTAATGCAGTATAAATTGTAACAATTAAATAATTCTTTTATGTAAAATATTGTATATAGTTCAAAATTGAAATATTTCAAGATCATTTCAAATTAAAAAGTAAGTTGACAAATAACGTTTCAATATAACGTAACCTATTTGAATAATCGTATATGCTAATAGTTATAGATTTAAATTTGATTCTCGCTTGTTTTCTATATTATTATTTATTACACACTTCAACACGATACGCTAGAAATTGTCTGATTCAACAAAAATAAATAACATTTTATGTTAGAAAACATTTCATCAATGCCCATATCAAGCTGTCTTTTTTTGCCAAAAGAAATAATAAAAAGTTTATGGTTGATGTGTGTCCAATAAGTTATTGTTAAATTTTTATCTTGTTTGAGAAATGTTTTTGCTATTTTGTTGAACAGTTTATGGAATTCTTTTACAACTCCTTTTGAATACAAAATCTTATTTTTCGTTTTAAGTATTTATAGTTGGTTTGATGATAATATCACATAATAATTTATTAGTAGTGACAGTCTGTTATTATTTTTTGCTCCTGAAATTGATGTTTGTGCAATTTAGATAATGTGTATTCTTATGAATATTACCATTCTCATTTTTTACAGTATCTAATTAATTAGAAAGCAAGATCTGATAGATTTAAAGATCGTTAAAATGACTGTACAGTCAATAGTGTATGTTATTTATCGAACACTATCATTATCGTTATGCGGACTTATTATAGTTATGTGATCAAATACATTGTTATTATATTCATATTTAAATATTTTAATTTCGCTATAATTTCTAATTTTTAATAGTTCTACTTTTTAACTTGACTTTAACTAAAAATAGCGAATTTTTAACTTAATAATAGCGAATTCTGTAAAGCGATAATATTAACTATGTTTCATGATTGATTGATCTATTGATTTATTATCTATGAGATTAAAAGATAAAATAATATACAGATAATAATAATGGCAAAACAGTTTATTACAAAGGATAATCAAATTCAAATTACCCAATGCGATTCCATAAAACAAACAAAACAAACAAAAAAATAGACAAGTATATTATGTATTATTATATAACTTATTAAACTTTATAGCTTACCATACACAAAATCTCTCTGAAATTTTAAAATTCTGCAATTTGGTGTAATTAAAAATTCTCTGTCTCAATTTTTCTAACATTAAAAGAAAAGGAATTGCCAGGAAGATCAGCATATTATTGATAAACAATAATAATCATAATATCATGATTTATAGTTTTAATATATTAATAGAGAATTTACCTGCTGTACAAATTTGAAGAAGATGAAAAAGATTCATGACTGTTATTGTTTAATTAAATTTTTATTGATGTATCGAATTTTTTCTAGTATCGCGTATTTAATTTGAAAGAAAAGCGTATTTATTTAAAATTTATTTTAAATAAAAATATATTGCATTAGCGTACAATTTCTATAATCATTACAAAATACCGCGATTGCGTGATTATTTTAGGACTTAAGCAACTTTGAAATTACATAGTATCCGATACTAACTGGCTAAGGTCGTCGACCTATTATGCAAACACAATGCTAAGCAGAAAATAGTTTTTATTCAAATCTACTATTTTATTTTGCTATTTTTTACAATTTATTTTTCGATCGATTCTTTTATATTACATTGAAAATTTATTGAATCAAGTCAAATTTCATATGTTGTTTTTTTTTTTGTAAGCTCTAAATTTCTTAAAATCCGGAACTGGTTCAATTCTGGGTTCCTATACTTCCAGATTTCGGAAGTCCGGTACCGAACTAATGAACTCTATTCTTTAACTTTCCTGCTGACCACATATACCAGGGTTGTTCAACCTTTTTTACTATGCGAGCTACTTTTCTATACTAAGTTATTCGGCGATCTACTCGAATTCTGTTGAAGACGAATGGATATTTTAACGTTAGAAAATTATAAATGAATAAGTCCCCTTCGATAAAGAAATCAGTATTTTTCTAGGTATGCACAAACTAAATTCTTAAACTTCTCCTCTCTTTATTGGCCGTTTAGTCATACATATAGTTCTAGCATAGATACAGATTTTTATAGATTGATATAGCATACAAAACTGAATGCATAAATATGAATCATGCTTCCTTTATATCGTTCAGTTTTCCTTTCTATATTCTATCAAATAACCATGTGAATTTTTAAGTATTAATAAATTAGATTTATTCAATTTTATATAAATTTCATTTCTGATTTAATCAAGAAAATTGAATTGAATTTTAAGATTTATTGACAAATCTTAATTTAAGATACAATTTATTTTTACAAAACATTCTTCGAATTAATATATATGACCGTTCTTGTGAGACAAATAATTTTAAAAATATATAGAATTTTTTAATCTCAAACATTTTTATTTAATGAAATTATACAAGATCTTCAAAATTGGTTAGAGTGTAACTCGGTTAATATGGAAGATTTATAGTAAATTTCTAGATTTATATACGAAGAATTCTCTTTAATGTTTTCGGGATATTTTGTGGAGAGGCAGAAGGCAAAGTTTATATAAGAATAAAAAATTTATTTTCTCATAAATTTCAGTTGGCAATAAGAATAAAAATATTTTTTGATTCTGGTAAGTGTAAAATATTATATTTATATATATTTGAATTTACTAGAATGTTATAGAGAGTCTAACGCATTCACAATGATATATAATAATTTAGACTTATCAGAATCGAAAAACTCTTTCTTGTTCTTTTCTACCATGATAACGAATTCCTCGTTTAACATTGCGATGACAATGGTTCAATTGGAAATTTTCTAGTACTGATTTTTCTATAAAATATTTATGTACAGTTGAATAATAATTGTAGTCTGGGTAAAAGAAATGAGCTAAGCGATCACTACTTCAACTTAAAACAACTTATTCCTTTCTTCTTTCTTCTTTCCCGCCTGTCTTCAACGTCCTCTCTTGTTCCTTCTTTGTTACTCTCTTCTTTTTTTTATTTTTTCTGCATATCCTACATAATTGTTATACATTTCTGTATTAATTAATTCAAAATATGAATGATTAAAATCAAGAAAAAATATAGTTGTAATTGAGCAGAAAAAAACGTAATAAAAGAAAATAAATTAATAAGTAACAAATTTGTAATTTCAGTCAAAATTTTGATTAGTAAACTTGCAAAAATTCTGAAATGTTGCATATATCCGAAATTTCACGTCGGCCGGGTGGCCACGTGGTAAAGCTGTGGCTTACGACCTGGAAGATCCGGGTTCAAATCCTGGTCTCACACCTCCAGTTTTTCAGGAGGGGTCCGGGCCCGGTCCGTTGAACCCCATCCTTCAACCATCCGGTTGACCCCATCATGGGTATTGGCCAGCCTGTGATGGGCTCTATAAAAGGCCGCAGCCAGATATAGAATATCCCATGAGGATATGACGGCTTAATCAAACTAACCTAACCTAACCAAACAGAATGATTTCTTTGGCAATTTTGTCTATAGAAAATGATACTGCAACGAATATGAAAACAAAGTGCCAGCACGCCGGATGCGTTACCACTCGGCCATCCGGCCGCCGTTTACTAAAGCTTATAAAAACATACTTATGGTCCTTCATTTCTCAAAACAGAATGATTTCTTTGGCAATTTTGTCTATAGAAAATGATACTGCAACGAATATGAAAACAAAGTGCCATGTAAAGATTTGGTGATCTAAAAGAAAAAAATGTTTTAGGTAGGCTAATTGTTCATACTGTCCAAATATTGGTTGAGAAAAATATTATTATTGTTCTTTGTTTGTTAAAAAACAACCCAGGTAATAAACTCATTTCTATATTTTTAATTTTTCCTTGTGAAAATTTTTATAATTATACTTAAAAATGGCGCCGAAGTTCAGCTTGCCAGGGTGCCAGCAACCATAGAGCCGGCCCTGATTACAGCTGGCAGAAGCACTTTTGAGCAATTTCTTTGAGCATGTACATCAATTATATTCCTGTTATTAAAATGTTTTCTAAAGTATCTCCTCTCATTCTTGTGTTAATTTTTTACATGTGACTCTACCTTTTACTTCTTACTGCTTGCATACAAACCATACATTGTCTGACGAATATTGCTCGTATAGCTGCGTTCTATCACCCCGTAAAGTATTGCCCAGTTTTTCAGATTTACCCTGTATATAGACGCATTCATAAATTAAGTAATATAATTATTTTATATTCCAATTTTTCTCAGAAATCTTATACGCCATGTAGCCATTATTATAAATTGGGATTGAAAAGTGGTTTTAAATATAACAATAAAAAATTTTAATTGGGTCATTTCAGGTCTTACCACAAGCTGCTCACATCTGTAGAGGACAGAAATCTACAAAACTGGTATAAAAATTTCTAAGGAATGGAATATGGATTCGATCCTGGATCCTCTGAGTGGAAAGCCAAATCATTTCTGTGTGATTAATCTGGTCAACGATATATCAAGTTTTGTAGCCGTCTTTTATTTTTTAAATTTACATTTAGTTTTTAATGCAAAGTTTCTACAGTTTCGATATTAATCTCGTGTAGTTAAGCCATGAGTTACGTATATTTACACCAAGTACGTATCGATAATTGATCTCATATATTTATGGGCTCCCATATTGTATTAACAGTATATCGTGCAATCACCAATTTTTTCCCACAGAAAAATTTTTCTATCATTTCCAACCTATAAAAATCAATCCTATTTAAAATTTCCGATTTTATAAAAATAAATTGTAAATTAAATAACTTGAACGTGTAGCTCAAGTTATTAAATCTCGTACTTTCTTATAAACCCCTCATAATATCGTACAATATTTTTTTACGAACATCGATTTTCTTTGTTAAGTATATATGATTAAAAAATATATATAAAAAATTTAATTTATAAAATATAGTACAGTACTACAGAATATAATTTATTCTATAAATTATTTTAAATTTAAGAATATATATTATTTGCAAATAGATATAAATGTTAATTGTATTCAATTTACAGATCCGTTGATGGATCTGTAAATTGAATCATTTCATAAATCGTAGTTGAAATAGAACGATAAAATTCCAAACTAGATCCTGTATATGCTATTTTGAAAATTTTATGTAATATATTAAATTTCTGTGTAACATTTAATAAATAATATTTCATATTAAATTTTCTGATGTATAGGAGTATATATATTTTAAAACTTATGTATTAATTCATTTTAAAATATCAAATATGACGTTGTTTTCCAATGAAATTTCTTGATAAATTTTTAAATCCTTTGAATCAATTTTTCAAGATAATGTGAATTTTCAAATCCTTTGAAAATTCATATTATCTTGAAAAGTTATCAAAATGAGAGAGGAAAATATGAAAATTAATTCTCATATTTTCCTCTCTCATCTCTTCAAAGTAGAAGCAATATTGAAAATTAATTTTCAATATTGCTTCTACTTTGTTTTTCAGTTTCTCCGAAATTGTTTTTTAAATGAACTCTGCTGAATTTGAATTATCAAATCCAAAAAATATGACCGGAAATTTTCGGTCATATTTTTAAATGATAAAGATTTATTTAGATACTAATTTTGCAAAATTGTTTTCTGAAGTCATTGTTAAAGATTATATACTGTAGAATATACGAATTGCAACTGGATTAACAATTAATTTTTTCATATTTTTAAATCAGATGATAGCTTTTCACGAAATTTGTGATTTTTTTTTTTAATCTGGGCTTAAAAATCATTTTCATTTCGGATTTGATATATATGATAAATAGAATCAAATTTAAATCTTGAACAGAATAAAAATAATTGTGTATATTGTTTTCATTTTTTAAGAAATGTATTGATAAATTTTTGTAACGATAATCGATTATATAAATAATTTTATTTTATACTGATTTAATACAATTTGTTTAAAATAGATATTTATTGAAATAAATATTTTTAGAATTTTTCTAAAAATTTTTGCAATGCCATTATAGATTATGGTCGAAGAGGAAAATGTTTGTTATAGTTAAAATCCTTTTTTGCTCAACCAACTAATGACACTATGTTACTTAAATTACGTAAATTACTAACAAATGTTACTTAAATTACGTATTAAATATGAAAATATTGTATAATATTTATTCAAAATTCCTTTGATGAAAATCATGTAACAAAAATGAAACTATAACCTCTGTCAGTATGACGTTAGTTTTCAATCAGAATATTTCCCGCCTAACTAAGAACGACAGAAATATCTGAAAGTCGAATGTTCATCTGGATATCGGTTAAATTTTTTAGTGTCAAAGCTACAGAAATAGTTTCAGATAAAATCAAAGGATTATCAAGAGATCTGAAAAATTATGTTTTCTAAATGAATCCTGTTGAATTTTATGGCCAAGGATTAATTCATCTGGATCATTACGATTGAATTACTATTTATTTATTTTTTTAATAGAAACCAAATGTGATTAGCACTGAGATATACAGAGGAATCGGATAGCAAAATCTACATCATCACATTTTGAGTTTATTGCAGCCACGGGTTTTCAGAAGGCTTTACAAAAATGGCCTCTATTCTACATACATCCATGATTTACATTCCATATTCCCATGACTCAGATAAGCCCGTTTGGAATAGTGTCACGTGCATGTGCTTCGAGTCGTTTCCTCTCTACTGATGAATTCAATATGACAGATTAATTCACAGATTTGTCGTACAACATGTTTCAAGACATATATTGATTTGGAGACCTGCGGATACTCTCTACCATTACCGAAACATTGTTATGAAATGTTTTCTGTGATATGACAGTCTAACAGGCTTTTTTTTTATTAATGATTGCTTGACCGACACGCATTCCGTATTTGTCGAAGATATTTTTAATGCCTAGGTATATCCTTACATCAAACTCTATGTCTATGCTATTTAAACGTTTCATTTGGGTGACAACCAATTATCGGTATATCTGATGTTACAATATTAATACATAATCTAATCAGATGTATTTGATTAATTCGTATATTAAAATATTGATTTAATCGGATTGTATACATTTAAATTATATATATATACATATACATATATATACATATACATATATATACATATACATATATATACATATACATATAATAAACTTATACAGTATAATCTCAAACGTTTAACAGTGAATGCAAATTATGATTCGCCCGTAGATTGCTATCATTCAAAGAAAGTGAAATTGGAAACGACAGAATTTGTCCCTGTTGGCCTTCGGGCACTAATCACCATCCCTGTGGTATATCACAATACTGAGTACGAAACAGAGGCGATTAGCGATGAAGAATATTAAAAAAAAAATCGCGTGCAAGAATTTGTAATTGTTAGTCTCTAAATATTGAAATCATTTTTTATAATTTAAAAGAGTACTTTTTATAGCAAGTTCTTAATAGTTTCATCAGCAGCGATCTGTCAGTATGCTTTTTCGAAAAATATTTCCTTTAATCAATTTATTTATATTCGACTCCAGAATCTAAAAGTAAATTTTAAGCATTCCTATGTAAGCAATGAGCATTAAGTTTAAGTTTGTAATCAATGGATGCAACATTTACAAAATTCCATTAGATCACAAACCATTTTCGTATATATTTTATTACTCTTAAATCAGAAATTTATTGTTGATAAATTTAAAATTAAATTAAAAGACTGAAATAATAAACAATATTTAAATACAATGCATGTAAATAATTAAACTAATTTGATTATTTTGGATTTTTCATAAGTATTAAATGTTGTTTAATAATTTTTAAAGTATCATGTATGTATATTTTCAATAAAATGTTAAATCTGTTTAGACTCTCCATTATCGGAAATACGAAATTCTGGATAAAATTTCCTGTTACGACGTTTCAACACGATTTTTAACTAGACAGAGAGACAGTTACCATAGCAACAGCGCAAGGATATCAAACGATGTTGGCACTTGCGCAGCTGCAATTTACTGTCTAGATTCTGGAGATGGAGTATAGTATTTCTCGCATAAAGCTTTCTTAAAATTAATTCGTATAATTTTAAACAAGAAGGAAAAATAAAAGTTGCAAGATGTCAAATGGAGACAAAATTAATTCTTTAATAAAAATGCATATAATTATTTTAAATTCCTGATTTGATATTTGCACATAACTAATTCAAATTAATGTTTCGTTTTATGTTATTGTATTGTTGAAAATATCGAATTAAAAATTTATTTTTTAATGTATCATTTTGTATATGATTATATTATACAGTGTGTCCCGTAATGATTGAACAAATTCAAATAATGAATTTCTTACATTAAAATAATGAATAAAAATTCTTATAAATAAACTTAGGCTCAAAAACATCGCAGTTAAGAGAAATATATATATTTTGTAGTAGTATTTTTTCAAAGATCGTAAAGGAAACGTATTTTAATCCATGAAATAAATTAAAAAATAAACAAAATTGACATTTCTTATGTTTTCTATCTTGGACTATGATTTTTTTTTTAAATGTATTAAATACGTTGCTTTTACAATCTTTGAAAAAGCACTAGTATATAAAAATGTATACATTTTTCTTAAATGCGGCTATTAAATAATTTATATGCTCTTAAAAGTTCTTTATGTTTATAAGAACTTTTTTCATTATTTTGATGCAAGAAATTCGTGGTTTGATTTTGTCCCAACTATGACAGGACATCTTGTGTATTAAATAATATAAAAAACAATCTAGTTAACTATATAATAACATATATTATATTGTATATATTTAACTAGATTAAATAAATATATAATAATAAATAATTATATAAATTTGTTTAGAAATATGCATGAGGTCGATAGATGCAACCACTTGCAACGAGTGTACTTCCTTTATTTCCAGCATTTATTCCTTATTTGAGTCTTATCCTTATGTTATTTACAGCAAAGGAGATATGTGGGATGATTGTGTAGAGCACACGTGTCAAGAACAGATGTACAGAAGAGGATGCTATTGTATGCCAGACTTGCATTTGGTCTATTCTCCAACGACAACAGCCAGTGAGAAAAATGCTATATATATACATATACACCAATTAAAAATTAAGAAGAAAAATTTGTAGAATCGAACAGATTTATACCATTAATTAAATTTTGTTTTGTGAATTTTTACAAAGGATTCAAAGAGGAGAAAGAGAGAGAGAGGAGAAGGATGAGGAGGAAAAAAAAAAAAATGAAGAAAAATTAAAGAAATTTATAGAATTAAAGAATCAAACATAAGGAATTATACAAAAGAATCGGTGAAGATGGAAGAGGAAGAAAAAATAATAATAAAAAAATTAATAGATAAACAATAAAAATGAACATTAAGAGCAAAAACAAAAAAAAAAATTACTAAAAATTTAAGAGGATTAAAAACAAACAAAGCTTAAAAAATTACAATAAATTTTATTATAAACATTAATTTTTTTCTAGAAAATAATTCTCAGACTACAAATAAATAAAATGAAGAAAATAATATAATAAATATACTTTAATACTTTGCCAGATAATTAAGTTAATAATAATAAATTTATTTATGAATAGAAATAAATAATTTTTAATTGAATAAAAAATTTGTGTAAACATAATTATATTATTAAAAACAAAATTTTTATTTA
>AYEL01084884.1:0-22149 GCA_000484575.1 Olivierus martensii
ACACACACATATACACGTAAGCCCTTAAAAAACTATAAAACAAAGGAAGGAAAAAGTATACAGCCTATATAACATTCATATGATAATTATATCTTCCTTACCACTGTTTCCTTAAAACGAGAACCTTTTTTCTTTCTTTAATAATATCAACTTCACTTTCTGAACTTTTTTATGCTTTTAAAGTTGGTATATCTTCTGCTCTCGTTAAAAAATTTGTAATCTAACCCGCTACCACCCGCTAGAAAACAATCCTTCCTTAACGTATACCTAAAAAATTTATAAATAAAAAAGTTTTTCTGCTCTTTCACCTTCCTATATCGAAGAATAAAAACTTAGTTTTTATTCAAGAACTGAACGTTTGGAACGAAAAATACTCAATGGTAGCCAATTAACTCAATTTCAAATCGAAATGGAAAATAAACTGCATCTCGTCTCAAATCCTCTCATGGCAAACTAGCGAAATTGCATTTATGACTAATTTTAGCAAATTATTTCTCATTGATTCCATTTTATGTGTGTATTGTGTCCCTAGTATGGATTTACAGAAATTAATGAAAATATTTTCTGTTGTAGGAGAATAATTGTAATTTTCTAAATGTGTTAAGTAAGAACCGTGTTGTAGAAGTACCGTATTATATCAGGATTTCCTCAATTTTCAAATCGTGTTTATTTTATTGCTTATGATTAGATAATATTAAAACTGATTACAAATGAATGTTTATGCTTAATCAAAATGGCACTGGCATAATTTCAATATTAAAATATTTATCAAGCTTGTGATGCATATGCACCTTTGCACTCTCCTAGCTATACCATTAGACCAAATTTATATAAAATATTATTGTTGAAATCAATAGTTAGAAATGAGCAATTTCATAGTTTTAATTAACAAATTACTTTATTGATTAAGACATGTGCTCTATATCACTACAACTGTCAATCATATTGTTAGAACTGGTATGCTCTGTGTGTCAAACCATGTTGCCAAATGTATGTCAAGCTACCATGTTGCCAAATGTATGTTTCTCTGAATTTCAACATACGCACTCAATTTTTATTTTTTGTGGAACATATGAAAGTATATATAAAATGTGTACATTCAAATCTTGAACATTCAACAGAAAGTTTACATGAGTTTAATGTTATCTCAGTACAGTGGTACCTTGGTTAATGATGGTAATCCGTTCCAGCATTACCGTCGTTAACCAAAACTGTCATTATCCAAAGCGCAATTCCCCATAGGATTTAATTGAAAATTGATTAATTCGTTCCGGCTCTTTCCCACAACCATAGTAAATATTAAAAATGCAGATAAAACTCATTTAAAATGTCCTAAAAATATGGAAAATATCATTTATTTATTATATTTGCTACAAAAAAATTTACATTAATAAAATGAATTGTTTGTGGAAAATACCGGTAGTTTTTAATTATCAGTCTTCACCAGAAGGACAATTGGGCTCACTTCGGAGTTTTTTGACAAACGAACCCGTAAACACTGATTAGCAGCTTATAGATTCAATGATTATTATATAGATAAGATTTGATTTTGCCTTTTGATGGCAAATGAAAAGTGACATGCACCGATTTATTGTCTATATGAACTATAAGATCTCGGACAGGCGTTATTTTTTTCTAATGGAATCCGAAACTGCGACGTCACACCACTCGCAGGTGTCAAGTAATATATAACACAAATAAACAATTGAAGTAGACTTTGTTGGCAGAATTTAAAATAATAATCGTCTAGAAATTTGAATTAGGCTTTGTTCGCAGAATTTAAAATAATAATCATCTCGAAATCATCTTTAAGAAACTAAAAACTAGTGTCTATTTTTAATTAATTAAATAAATTGTTTTCATTATTATATGTTAATTATCATTTAGTTAAATATATTTTTATATGGTTATAATTTTATTAATTTTAATAATGATATTGTCGGATACAAATTGATTGTTAAAAAAAAATAACGATTGACTGAGCTAATTAATCACATGATGCGATGACGAGCTGTTTTACAGAGCTCTATTTTGTCGGAAGTTGACATAATCAGGAGTCGTTAACCAAAGCATGCGTTGTTAACCAAGACTTTTTTCCTAGAGGATGTCGTTAACCAAGGTACCACTGTATTTGAGAAATAAAGTAGATCTCAAGGACTTGGTTAATAAGTCAGCCAAATTGTCCTGAATAGGTATATAATCATTGTTAATAATATTCCTCAAATAGATCTTTCACAAAATGGTATTTAACCTCTATATGTTTGCTTTTCTTCCATTATCATTGTTTTTGATTAAAGAAATTATACATTGGTTATCAATAAGCAATTTGATGTTACTTTCTTTGTTATGAAGATCCTTGTCAATCCCTCTTATATTTAAAATTTCAGCACATACTTGAACTGTTGATATGTATTCAGTGTCTGTAGACAAGAGTGCCACACAGTTCTGCTTCCTTGAGAACTAATTGACTAGATTTCCAAGATAAAATATAATGCCTCCTGTTATAATTTTCCTATTTATTGAGTTTCCTGCCCAATTTGAGTCTGAATATGCAATTAGTTTTTCTTCTTTACTTTTGGTAAATATCAGGGTTAGTTCTTTAGTTGCTTTTAAATAATGAAGTATCTTTTTGGCCACTAGTCACATTCTTTGTGTTGGTCTATCTACGAGGGTGGTCTGAAAAGTTTCTGACCTAACAAAGATACAAGACATTTTTTCTTCAAATTTATTTTTATTTTTCTACATAGTCTCCTTGTAAGTCTATACACTTCTCCCAACGATGCTCCCATTTCTTTAACCCATCCAAATAGTACTCGGCATCTTTATCTGCAAAATAATCGTTTATGAAGGTGATGGCCTCCTCATTTGATGAAAATCTCTGTCCTCCGAGTGCAACTTTTAACTGAGGGAACAAAAAATGTCGCTTGGGGCTAGATCTGGTGAGTAAGGAGGGTGGTCAAGCAGTTCAAACCATAGTTCGTGGATTTTCGCCATGGCAACTGCTGAAGTGTGAGACGGCGCATTGTCTTGGTGAAACAAAATTTTTTTTTTCTTCAAATGTGGCCATTTTTCTGCAATTTCTGCCTTCAGCTTGTCAAGTAATGATGCATAGTATGCGCCTGTAATGGTTTTTCCTTTCTGAAAATAATCGATTAGGATAACTCCTTTACTATCCCAAAAAATAGTCGCCATCACTTTTCCAGCCGAAAAAAACAGTTTTTGCCTTTTTTGGAGCTGATTCCCCCTTTGCAGTCCACTGTTTTGACTACATTTTTGATTCTGGGGTGTAATGGTGTATCCAAGTTTCATCGACAGTAATTAATCGGCACCAAAACTCTGATTTATTGCGCTAACAGAGCCTTGTAAATGTTCATTCGAACACATTTTTGATCTAACATGAGCAAACGCGGCACCCAACATGCAGACAGCTTTCTCATGCCTAAATCTTGATTCAATATATGACAAACACGTTCTTTGGACATATTCATAGCCTCTGCTATCTCTCTCACTTTAATTCGACGGTTATATAGCACCATTTGGTGAACTTGAGCGATGTTATCGTCAGTGGTTGCAGTTTTTGGATGTCCCGAATGTTCATCGTCTCCCAAGCTGATATGGCCACGTTTAAATTCAGCTGCCCAAAATTTCATGAAACGTTCATCATCTCCCAAGCTGATACGGCCACTTTTAAATTCAGCTGCCCAAAATTTCACGGTGGTAAATGATAGTGCAGAGTCCCCGTAGACAGCATCCAACTCGTCTTTAATTTGCATAGGTGTATTGCCTTTCAAAAACAAATATTTAATGACTGCTCTTTACTCGATTTTTTCCATTTTCACAAAAACACTCAGCTCAACTCACTCAAATGATTGTCAAACAACAACTGCGCATCCAAAATGGTTGAAATTTTGGTGAGTACCTTTCAAAAGAGGTGCGAACAGATTCCCTAGCTTTTGTTGACGAGTGCTGCTATCTTCATGTTGAGGTCGGAAAGTTTTCAGACCACCCTCGAAAAACTAACTACAGTCAAACCTCTTTAAGCCGCCACCATCGGTTCGAAGGTCCTCTCTGGCGGTAAAGGAGAGTGGCGGTTTATGGAGGTTTATGGTAACATGTGAGAAAACATGTATTGACTAGAATGACATTGTTTCACTTAATTAAAGGTGATCAGAAATAAATTGCTGAGTAGCAGAATGATTTTTATTTTTATATTCACAAATTAAAATCTTTTCGTGAACATCTAATGTCGTTTTTGACATTTTTCCGAGTAAGAAACAGCAACGATACTCACAACAGTTAATTTATAAAAAAACGGTTTAAACTGTTCTTCTTCCGCGGCTATGGCTCTCCAATCTATTTTAAGGTTGCGGTTTATAGAGGGTCGGCTTAAAGAGGTTTGACTGTATATACGTGATGTGTGGCCTTGTTCCCAAAGATATATACATAACATGTTTATTGTTGTCTCATCATCAACTTTAAAATTTACCTTCATTAGGCTCCTTTACATTCTTCCATTTTGAATGTCTTGAATGTTTTCTTTATCATCTTTTGTTATGACAGTTTGATACAGTCCTTTTCCTTGTATATTTGAATACCAATGATTCCTTCAATTCTAAATCTTTGGCATTGAATCTTTCTTTTAATAGTCTGATAGTTTCTTCTATTTACTCTCCAGTTAAAATAATGCTATCAACATACAGTAACATAACTGTGTTGCTTTTCGTAGTAATGGCAATAATCATTTTGTAATCAATTGAAGCATTATTTAATGTAAATTTATTGAAAGTATCATTCTAGCATTTTGGTGCTCTCTTTAGATCATACAAGGTTTTCCTAAGTTTGTATACTGTTTTCCTATAAATTTTGTTCCTGCTGGTGGATTTATGTAGGTCTCTGAAGTGATGTTTCCATTTAAAAAGGCAGTTGATATATCTAATTGTCTGATTTTTCAATTATTTTGTATTGTCAGCAAAAATAATATTCTTATAATTCTTTCTATAATAAATCAATAGTTTTGCCACTGGAGTGTAAACATCTGAGATTTTTCTTTCTTGATATCCTTTTGCTATTCCTTTTGGAGTTTTCTTTATACTATTATCCTTAGTTCTAAATACCCATTTCATGTCAATGGATGTTTGTATTAGCTGGCACTTTGTCTTTTTGTATTTTTTCCCATGTGCCTAATTTATTATGAGCATTCATTTCCTCATTTATGGCTTCAATCCATTTATTTCCTGATTGGATTGCTTCAAGATATGTTTCAGGATCTTTATTTGCTATTAGATAGTAGGCTGAATATAGTTTGTATTCATTTAAGTTATCAGGTACCTTTTAGTTTATGTTGATCTTTCATTTGTGATGATTTCTTGAATGCCAACTGTTATGGTTTCATCAATTAAGGGATTTTCTTCAGACTCTTCCAACATTACTATTGCTTCTCTGAGTTTTCCTTCATTAATCTTATATTTCTCCTTGATATTTTAATTGCTTGATTTATCAAATTTGATGTCTCTGACACATTCGATTTTATTCTTATGTGAGTCCCATAGTCAATATTCTTTATCTGAATAACTAACCATTTTCACCTTTCCCTGCTCTTTCATCTAACTTATTTGTTGGTTGCAGCATAAATACATATGCATCACAACCAAAAACTCTTAATTTGGTAAGATCACATTCTTTGTTGTACCATATATTATCTGGGATTCTTCCTTCTAAAGCACTGGTTGGGCTTCTATTTAGTATATAAGCTGCATATGTAATAGCTTCTCCTCACAATGATTTTGATAAATTAGTTCCAATGGACATTGTTCTTACTTTATCTAGAAGAGTTCTGTTCAATCTTTCTGAGACTTCATTCTGCTGTGGTGAATATCCTACAGTTGGTTCAATTTTAATAATTTTACTTGAACAGTATTCTTGAAGCTTCTTATTGATAAATTCTTTTCCTTTGTTGCATCTAATTCTATTTATTTTAGTATTGAACTGATTTTCCACTCTTTCAATATAATGAAGTAAGTTTTTTATTGCTTCATCTTTTAATCTTAGGAGATATACCTGTGTGAAGTGTGAGTAGTCATCTAATATTCACCTTCTATTGTTTCTTCCTTAATTGGGCCACAAATATCTGTGCGGATTAATTCCCTTAGTCTTTTGAGCTGGGAAGTGTTGTTTTGATAAATGGCAATTTTGCAGCTTTTCCTTTCATACATGACTCATATTTCTCATCACTTACTGGTAGATTCATTAGTCTTAAAGTTGGTTCCCACTATCTGTCAAAGAAAGCAGAACAGTTAAAACTGCTCCGATAAACACCGTGTCAATTCTGCTTGCTGGTTCCCATTGTCGCAGTAAGCTATGCTGCAAAGTCGCGGATTAGAACGAATGTCAATAATTCTAATTATAACTAATCCTAACGGCTAGCGACTCTGCAATCCAGAGTTCGGCCTGAGCTCAGGTCTTTTTCTAAGTTCTAACTTAATACTAAGTAATTATAAAACAATCTAACAACAACGTAACGTCTAACTGACGAAACGAAACTAAATATCGGAACTTACACTGAAAGTACCGATTAAGTGTTAGCAGTAAAAAGAACAAAAAACGATGTTAGAACTTACACTAATAAATTGAAGAGAATACTCAAAAAAGTTAGATAATAAGAAAATATAAATTTATTAGACTCAAAAACACTTACAAAATGTTAATAAATGCTTTATTGAAACTATAATAAAGCAACAATCAATTAATCAACAAAACTTGTTTAATCTAACTCAAATCTCAACAAACAATTATTCACAAAGAAAAGAACCTTAAATACTATTTAAATTCTACTACCTCCACCTCCGATACAAACTTCAAATAATAGTCGATCCTTACAAGAAACTCAAATGTCACTTTTCGCCAATTCTAAGTCTGGAAATTCAGCACCTCTATCAGCTTGTCGACTGCGTCGGTCTTTTATACGGGTGACTTACAATCCCGCACTTCGCTCATTTGCATACTTACACGTAACAAGTTCAAAGTTATCAGTTTACAGAGTAATTCATTCATGTCATTATCTTTACAATTAATTTATATATCGAACAAAATTACTGATACGGATCATTCTTATTTTCACGTATCAGTTCAGTGGTAAGTATTATGTAGATAAGAGGACACCATTAACCGGGATAGCTCTTCCGGATACGAGTTCCGATTCCGTATCACGTGATTGCTAACGACGGAGGTGGAGAACGTGGGAAGTAAGTTAACTTTTAAACTAAAATATAATACGTTAGCATATAGGAAAATAACGATAAATAAATAATAGAGTGCATAATAAAATAAAAATAGTACAGGTCCAAGTTAACTTCCTCACAACGCTTTCCCCAAGATTCTTAGTGCCATACCCATGATTCATTTCGTATAAAAGCAAATGGATGCTAAGCAATAAAAGGCACTCGCTGTTTACAAAATGATATTAACAACTGCAGTAAATGAGGAAACTGAAACAAAATCAAAGAAAAGAAAATTTTGGATCAAAGATATTTATAAGAAGAAATGCAAACAAGGTTTCTATGCAAATTTGATTAAGGGGATGAGATTTAACAATCATGATTTAATGACAGAGAATCCTACCATCTTGACTCAAAGTTGCCAACGATTCAACATCATAAAATGCATCGATTTGATTGGTAGACATTGCCTCAACGGATTTTACTGTCATGGTAAAATTGAATCCATGTAGACTCAAAATGGTAATGGTTTTAATGGCACAATATGATGTCAAAACCACACTGATTTCATCACACGTGTATTTTTTGCTGCAGTTATGCGAATTCTATTTAGTTCTATTCTAGTGGGAACCAACCTTTACTCTCTTCCTGTTCAAATGTCCTAGTCTGCAATGCCATAAGTTTTTATCCTTATTCATTTGCATGACTGTCTCTGGTTGTTTCACTAGCATTGATATTGAATACATTTTGCTATATTTATTGCAAGTTATTTTAAAGTTTTGTTCACATATACATATAGTATCTATAAAGAATATTACTTTACAACCAGCTTTGGTTAATCTGTTTACTGATAGCAGATTGTGTTTTAAGTTAGGAAATAAGACTTCCATATTTATCTTCTAGTTCTGATAATACGTCATTACAAGTAGTTTCCTTTTCTTTGTACAAACAATGTATTGTCATTAGCAGTATTTATTGGAATCTTCTAAAATTTTTTTTACTTCCTTCATTAGTGGTTCCAATGACTCTTGAATTCAATGTTCTGATGCTCCAGAATCAATAAAAAAATGAATATCTGAGTCATGGCTAATCATTACAGTTTTTTCTCCTTTGTCCACTGCCAAGAATGAGATTGAAGTTTCAATTGTTTGTTGAGCTTCTCCTGGATTTAAATAATTCCCTCTTCTATGATTAAAGCTACTTCTGCCTCTCTGACAATAATTTCTTAATTTCACTCTTTTGTCTGTTTTTTTTTTTTTAATGTCTTTCTGAACATTGAAATTGCTTTTATCCCTTTTTTCCACAAGAGAAATCTGTATTGAGATTATTATCTATTTTGTCATTGTTCTTAAGTTTTAATTCAGCATCCAAGAGTTGACTCTTGACAAATTCCAATGTTATCTCACACCTGCTATGGTTTCCATGGCAATTATTGCTTTTTCATATTTTTCGGATATTATAATCAATAAATGGCAAACTTTATCATCATCTAATTTGGTTCCAGTGCTTTTGAGTTCTTTGACTATGTTGTCAAATGTTATGAAATGATCTTCCATTCTATTGCTTTATAGTTAATAATTTCTTCCTCAGATACAGCTTATTGAATACACTTTTTCTTTCAAATATTGTTCATAGCGATTTCACCATTTTACTTGCACTAGTTGCAGCATTGACATACTCTAGGTGTTTATCCAATAGACAATGAACTATTACTGACTTTGCTTTAATATCTTTATTTCATTATCATCCTTAGTTAAATCAAATTCTTCATCTAATGTGTCCTTTAATCCTTTTTCTTCTAGTATTGCTTCTAATCAGAATTTCCAGTTAGAAAAGTTTTGTTGCAAAAGATAGGCAATTGTATGATTATTAAACCCAGCATTTTAACCTTTACAGTTATATCCTTTTACTAAGTCTACTATTGATCTTTTAACTCTTCACCTGGGTCTATAACACATTGAAATTAATGGTTAGAAATGAGGGATTTCATAGTTTTTAATTAACAAATAACTTTATTAATTAAGACACATGGGTTACCGACACATGCTTTACATAGCTACAAACTGTCAACCATATTGTTAGAACTGTATACAGCTAGTGTTGCCAGATATATTTTTCTCTGAACTTCAATCATTATATACCCATGAGGGTTTTCATTACATTTAAAATGTAAAATTAATAATATATAGTATGTTTCTGATTAACTGAGGTACTTAAGAAATGAATTACTCCAGATAATTGAATCCCTGGATAATCCACAAATTAATAAAGATCAAAAATGAGTGTGCAAAGAGCAGGATAATCAATAAATAAAGACTTTAGATTTTTCTTTTTTAACTTAAAATAAATTTATTGAAGCACTTTCAATCCTCTGGGTTCTCATCAGCAAATCATAAAAAGCAATATAAACATTAGAACACAGTTTTAGAATGCATTTTAAAAGTGAAGAAATTTAACAATAAATTTGAACAATATTGTTCAAATTTCTTTGTTTTTAAAAGGTATTCTAATATTAGTGTAAATTATTTAAAATGTATTCTAATTTTTAGTGTAAATTATAACAATATCATTAATATAAAAAAAATTCTTGTTTTTAAAATTTAATAATAATAACAATATTTTAAAAATTATAGTATATTAATTTTGAATATGTTTATATTATAGAGTCTCAGAATTATTAGATTATACAGCAGAAGAAATGACTGGGAAAAATATGTATTTACTTTGTCATGGCCAAGATGTCCAGAAACTAAGACAGTGCCATATTGACTGTATGTAATTTTTAATTTATTATGATCTTTATTTTGATTAATAAATTTAAATAAAAATAAAACTTAAAATACAAAGAAAAGAAAAAAATCAATTTGATTTTAAAAATTATAAAGAAATTTTAAACACATGCAAATAATTGATTATAAGTGTGAAACAGTGAAAATATTTTGAACAGTTCTAACTGTTGCACAACTATCATATGCAAAGGTATGAGTGGCCTGAGGTTTGACACACCCACTAATTAAAAATTAATTATTGATTTTATTAATTAATTAATTAGTTTAAATTTGATGGCATTATCTTCAGGCATATGTTCTCTATCCAACATAAAAACAATCATTTTTTTTAATGTATACTTGTCTTTTTATTTATTTTTTATGTAGTCTGTTTATGTAGGTATGAATTGAAAACAATTATCATATTAAAAAAACATCATAAAACTTTTCATACACAAACAATCCATGCTTTGCTTTTTTGAGAGAGATTCAAACTTTATCAAAATAAAAAAGCCTGATAGTCATTGAAAGAAGTCATGAACTCTCATTCTCTCTCTCTCTCTCTCTCTCTCTCTCTCTCTCTCTCTCTCTCATATTCATCTTATTGGCTGCCTGAGCTGCAACAATTTGTCCAAGAAACTACCTGGACAAAATGTTTTTTTTTTTTTTTTTACCTTTATCTCTATGTGAAATAAAACATTGTTATTTGTTATTCCCTGAGTTGTCTCATTATTGGACTTGGTTGAACTAAATATGTACTATTGTCATTACTTTAGCAAAACTGTCCTTTAAAGTAAAGGATTGTCTAAAACTTTACTCCATTTGATACCACTAGTATATAAGTTCTTGATCTGTGATATTACAAGCTCATCAGTCATGTTTGGAACCAGATACAAGGTCATTTTCAGGTTAAAGTTAGTTCTTGTTTTTTTCATTATTCATGTTAAAATTTAAAAAATTATAATTTTTTCAGCTTTAAATGATAGATATTAATAACCAAATAGTTTTTCAGAAAAAGAATAGTAATATAGGTAGCCCTTGACTAACAGTGGGTTTGGTTCAAACTCCAAGGTCACAAGTTAGAATGGTCAGTTTGAAATGCCCAAAATTTATGGATCTCATTATTAATCTTTATTAGAACACTAAATAATAAAGATTAATAATGAGATAATAAATACATAATAAAGTTACCAAACTAGAAGAATCAGACACAAAATGGATAATTTTGATACATCAGATCATTGTACATGGACTTATATAAATATGAATTGCATTGACCATTCACAGAATTTATCTACTATATCACCTTTGTAAGTATGAATGACCATAAGACAAGGACTACCTGTGTATATTTTATAAAGTTAAATTCTTTTCAGAATTTAGTACACTATATTCAAATTACATAAAAATATGGTTAATTTGTATTGAAAAAATAAATTTAATGTGAACCATAAATAATTAGATAATATGAAAATATGATAAAAGAAATATATAAAATTTAAGAAAAAATTTTTTAAAAAGTTTCAATTGTAATCACATCATTATTGCAGCATAATCATGTGGTTACTATTTTTAGATTACTAAGTGCATTATTAGTAAATCAGTAAGAAACTCATGAATGTAAATGATAGTGTGGAGTATCACAGACCCTCATATTTACTTATGCCTAAAGAATCACATATTTTTTAATGTAAAAAGTTTACATTCAAAGCAAAAATGCAATAGTGTATTTCAAACAGAAGTGAAACTTAGCAAAGTAAAGATTTGTTGTGAATTTTTGAAAATATTTTTATATTTAAATTGAAAACTAAATTTTAAATGAAATTTATTATACCTAACAGCATTGAAGGGTTTTAATTAATCAAGTGTATATATTTTCTCAAAACTAATCTAAAATACATTAAACAAAATAGATAAATCCCATATTATATGAACAATTGATTATATCTAGAACAGTTCACTCATATATAAAAGAGCATGCTATTGGCCACAGCAACAATGGCAAGGAAAAAGAATCCATAAATCTTATACCTGACTGATAATTCAAAACACTGGTTTTTATGCTATTTTGTTTATGTTCTATGGAAATATAATTTTTCTAGTATTCAGCATTAACATTTACAAATTTTCAGCTCTTATGCAAAATATTTTAGCATTGGGCCCTTTTTTATGGAAGCAAAAAATTTCAATTAGAAATATACCAGTAATTTAAAAATATACACCTAGATCCCACTTTAACATGTTTCAGTTTGTGTTTTTTTGAAATTGTATCATAAAATAATTTAGACAACATTTTGCTTTGTTTTAAAATTCCATAATTGCTTAGTTCTGGAAATCATTTTTCATTTAGTGGCATAATGGCTCGCATTACATAGTTCAATTGCCACTCCCAATACATTTGTTTATATATATTTCTGATGCCGCAATACATAAATACAAACGAAATCCATTTATCTTCATATTTGACATCTTTAGAAAACTAATAAAATCATACACCTAATGTTTCTTTATTGCTATTAGTGCAACCAAATATAACACAATATGACATAATGAAAATTTTACAAATAAATCAGTTACAGTCATACCTCACCTTATATCATTAATTCGTTCCAAGACTCATGACTTAAGTTGAATAAACTCTTTAAAAATGACCTAGACACACTATAAACCTTCTATAAATAACTCCATAATGTTGCTAATAACATTTTTAAGCTTTTAAGTAATTTTATAAATTATTTTGAATATTTTAACCTTCATTTTTATATAATTTTGCACTTTTTATTGGTTTTAAGTGATTTTTTAATATTTTTTGCTGACCAAGATAACATAAAGTGGCAATAAGGATGGATCTCACTGCATTAAATGCAACATCAATACATGACATAAATATGTCACATTCAAAACATAATGTACCAATGTTCAAACTGAAAGCAAATGATATGACATAAATAAATAATATCGTTTAACTATTGCCCAATTACTATGACATCATTTGAAGTTAGCCGACTCAACATGAATAGTGAAACTCAAGAATTATTTTATTTATCAATGGTTTCATTCATAAATTTATTGAATATTATGGTTTTGCAGTTGCAAAATTCAAAATTTAAAAGAACTGTACAAATGCATGACATATATCATTTCAGAGAATAACAAAGTCTCAACAACCAGCTCATACTCCAATTAGAAAAATGATCAACATACTCTTGTATGCAGCATAGAAAGTTGACTTTTGCATAAAGACATGACATCTGGCCATATAATGGAAGTTACATCATCAGCATCAAACACCAGCATATTTACATCATATTTTATGTCTGTGAGACCCAGCCTTTATTAAACTTATTTTTTTCAATTATTATTAACAAAAACTGACAAAAAATCAAAAATGACTTAAATCAAGGAATGGCTGTATATTAAAATTAAAATATTTTTATCAAAACACTATTTTTACTTAATAATTGAATTTACAGTGCTAAATTATTTCACACATCTTTACATTATTAATATAGTGACTAGCAGAAACAATATAGTGACTACTAGTTTTTAACTTTCTATATCTTTTATTCTTTATACCAGGCATGTCAAACTCATTTTAATTCAAGAACCATTTAATAAGCCTGTAAGATTGTTGCGGGCCACATCATATTTAAACTTTTTAAAATTATATTTTAGAGTAAAGATTCAGAAATATAGATAGGATAATTAAAAACATATTTTTACAGAGTACTCTTCATTTCGAAAACAACCGTACGAGCCCCGAACCCATGTTCAATTGTCAACCCAAATGTGAAGAAAAGATCACGAAAAAGAAAACTTGTAATCTCGCGAAAGTCAACAACAATAACAAAAGAACTCTCACTCCGAACAAGGTAACAGTCATATTTTATAAAAATGTGGAGACAATTTGCACTCAAATAAATGAAATATATCAAACGGAGACAAAATGTACAACAGATCAAGACAATCTTTACAACAGAGTATATATATTTTTTTAAATTTTATATCTTCGAATCACTACCGATAGATGGCGACAGATATCTATCTCACTTGTATATCTTTTTGTAATATAATATGGGCTGGTGCCATCTATGAACAAAATATAAAACCACAGTTTTAAACAGATTCTTTTTTTATTTATGACGTGAAATATATTCATAGATATATACTTAAAACATCATTAAAATATATTAAATTATAAATGAAAATTAAATTTTGAATTTAAGTTTATAAATTAAAGCTATATTTCTTTTATAATCTAACATTAGAGCAGGGATTCCCAAAGTGCAGCCCTCAAACCCTAGAAATGCGGCCCGCGATGTCAGATCATCCGAGATCTTGAATTCATACAGATAATTTATATTTTTACAAAAAATAAATTTTATCATATAATTAAAAATTTGTTCAGTTAAAAAAATTCATGTATAAGTGCTTCCAAATATGTTTTTATTATTTGGAAGCACTTATATCTGCGAAAAAACTTTCTCAATCACGAGTATTAATAAGTCCAAGTTGAGATCAAAATTAACTGATGAACATTTACAAGAGATGTTAAGAATACATTCGACCGACTTAGAATCAAGGCTCAACATTATTTTTAAAAGAAAACAACAACTGCATAAGTCATACATTTCAGATTGATGAATTTAATATTTTTTTCTTTTTTATTTGAAATTATTTAGTTATTTTTGTTTAATTATTTTTGAAATTTGTTATTTTAAACAGTTTGCAATAAAAAGTAATTATTGTTATAAATAAAGAAGGATTATGTTATAAAATTAGTATAAATCTTTCCCTTGTGTCTAACTTTTTATCGATTTGAACGTATTTTTCCATAACAGTTTTTTTGGCCCGTCAAATATTTTGGAATTTACAATTTGACCCACATAGGCAAAACTTTGGGAACTCCTGCATTAGAGGATCAGGTTTTAAATAAAAGGAAATCATGATGTTTATAGTATTTGTATTTAAATATGAAAATATTTGTTAATAATACTGTTTTATTCATAATTAAAACAGTAATATATTATTATTTATTAAAAAAAATCATTAATTTGGTAATTTAATTCTAAAATAGTTCACTGTGTGTAAATTTGGCTATATTTGGAATATTTGGGTAAATATTTCTGTTGAATGAATTTTAAATTTAATATATAACTAATAATAAATATATTAAAAAAAATCATCTAATGTGTATTGCACTTTTAAAAATGATATAAAAGAAAAAAGATATCATGAAGTGACATTCTAATAAAATCAATTTTAATAATTAAATTTTGGTTCTTATTCAGTTGATATAAGTTTACTATAGATTTGCTAATCAAACTTGTTAGTATATCTTGGATTACTTTATGGAATTTTATAATAATATAAACTTAAATTATTTTAATTCAGGTTTTATAAGTTTAAAATAATTTAAATACATCATTAGATAAAAATGAAATATACAATATCTTATATTCTTAAAGTTTCATGAAAATTGAATTAACATAGTAATGAAATTACAACATTTTAATATATTGTTTGAAAACTAAATTTGTGTTTTTTGAAATAATTTTTCAGATATGCTTAATCTGAAATTGATTATTGCATTGGATATTTTTCTGTTTCCTGCCATATCCTATTGATTCTATGCTATTTGAGAGTACAAAGATTATCAAAAATTTGATTAGCTAAATGTTTCAGACAGGAATAAATTAAATTAACTATATAATCATTTTTAACATTCAAATATAGAAAATAATAATCTTATTATTAAGACTGTTACAGTAAATCATTTAATACAAAAACAGTAATAACAGTCTTGTCATTTAGGTTTGAGATTAAATAAATGTATTCATTCATAAGTATATTACCAGTAATTTATTTTGAATTTAATTAAATTTTGATTCAGTTATTTTATAAAAATACAATCTTTTGAATAATTGTTTATATTTTAAAAATAGTCTAAAGCTTTTATACTCATAGGTTTATTTTTATATTATTAACAAATTCTATAAATGCATGTGTTAAAACAAATAAATCTTTTACAAGCCCGTTAACATGTCCTTTATACACGTCCTTCAAAGAGGGATTGTTTGGAACTTGATTATTGTATTTGGCTACCCAAAAAAAATACAGGTTCTCATTTATGACTTTTTGTTTTTTGGTAAGAAATTTCGCACAAAACGATGTAGTCCTTGCAGGAAAGCACTTAGTTTGTGCCACCAATCTGAAAGTCATCTGTATGTATATGTCCTATAAGGCCAATCGAAAAAACTTGTATAACAAATTTCATTAAAATCAAACTAGTGCATCATAGTATAAACATAGTTATGAAGTGAGAATTAGTTCCTATTATTTCGTAAAATATTCTTATATGACATAGTTATGAAGTGATAATTACTTCCTATTATTTCGTAAAATATTGTTCTCATTTTCATTTTAATTAAGATCGTTGGGGGCCACAAAAAATCACTTTGAGGGCCACATGTGGCCCGCGGGCCGCCAGTTTGACACTCCTGCTTTATATCATAGGGAAAAATTCTTCCTTTAATAGAAGCACAATACATTGTTCACAATACATTTTCTATTCCAAGTATGAAGTTAGGTTAGGTTAGGTTATTTTAGGATTAAATTTAATGAACAAAATTTTATATCTTTCATCTTAAAAACTATTCCTGTAAATTTTGAGATGATAAAATTTTAACTTTCTATATCTTTTATTCTATATACCATAGGGAAAAACTCTTTCTTTAGTAGATGCATAATACATTGTTCACAATACATTTTCTGTTCCAATTGTGAAGTTAAGTTAGGTTATGTTATGTTAATTAAACTACTATATCACACTTGGAATATTCTGTATCTGGTGGTGATTACTTTTAGAGCTCACCACAAGTTTGCCAAAACCTATGGTAGGATCAACTGGAAAGTTGAAAGATGTGGTTCAATAGATTGGGTCCAGACCACTCCTGAAAAACTGGAGGTATGGGACCCAGATTTGAATCTGGATCCTCTAAGGTAGGAAGCAAATACTTTACTATATGACATCTGGTCAATCCAAGTATGAAGTATAGTAGGTGCACTCCATATACTGTGGATGCCTCTCACAATTTTCTGTTGTAAATAGTAGTGCCACTGCCTGACTTCCATATTTCAATGGTTTCTTATGGAAATTATTATTTCAATTTGCATCATTTCAGTCTGTCCCATTTTGAAGAATGCATCTCTGATACAAAGTGGGTTCTGGGTGTATTTAATTTTAGGATTAAATTTAATAAACAAAATTTTATATCTTCCATCTTAAAAACTATTCCTTTAAATTTTGAGATAATTTTTAACTTTCTATTTTTTTATTGTATGTATTTGACAACACCAGAATGGACTATCTGGCAATGCAGGTGATTTTGAATAGTTTTGACCGTTAGTGGTCAATCTTTGTATTAGTTAAGTTCAAGTCATAGAATGAAGAATCTTTCTCAACTTATATCAATAGTTTATCATTTAATAATGATATAAAGTACAACATGGTGCAGTCGACCATCGTTCCTTGTCATCAACCAGCTAAACTGGACCTTACAAGAAATGCAAGCAAAATTTGGAGACGTTTCAAGCAAACCTTTGAAATGTATTTAAAAGCTAGCGGGCTGGAACAACAAAATGACCAGGTAAAAGTAGCAATATTATTAAATATGTTAGAAGATGATTCCTTAGATGTTTTCAACATGTTTGCCTTATCAGAAAAACAAAGGAATAACTATCAGTGTGTCCTTGAGTAATTTGACAACTATGCGAAACCACAAAAGAATGAAGTGGTCGAAAGGTACAAATTTATGCAGAGAAAACAGCAAGAAAGTGAAACTGTTGATCAATTTTTAACAGCCCTCAAAAAAATTTTCAAGACTTGTGGCTATGGAGATCAAACTGACAATTTAATACATGATAGGATAGTCCTAGGAATAAGAGATGAGTCATTACAAGAGTAAATAATTTAACTCTGGATATAGCAATAACATACTGCAGATCAGCAGAGATAAGCAAACAGCAAGCAAAACAGATACAAGTGGAGAAAGTTACAGAATATGACAGAGAAATCGCTCACACACAAGTGAAACAGATAAACAAAGAGCAATGGCAAAAGTGGCACAAACAGGGAGGTAAGCCTAAGTCTAACTCATTTTTTTAGCAGTTATATAAGTAACAAAGAGAAAAGAGGTGAAATACCTCTATGCACAAGATGTGCTGGGAAGCATAAATACAATCTCTGTCCAGCTAGTAATAAAAAGTGTAATAAGTGCAAAAAATTGGGACACTTCGCAAAGTGTTGCAGAACCAAATGAGTAACAGAAATTAGAGGAAAGGAGTCTAGTGGAAGTGACTCTGATACATCAACATTTTATAGATGAAATAACTGAAGGGCAAAATTCTAGAATTAAAGACTTGGGAAACACTCCCAGTGTATGGACAGAGAGAATAAAAATACAAGGTAGTATAGTTGAATTTAAATTAGACACTCGGTCAAAAGTAAATACACTGACCGAAAAGGAATTGGAAAAGATAAAAACCACCCAAAGGGTAGAAAAACCAAAGTCTTCTTGGTGACCTATGGTGGCAAAAAAAAATAAATAAAACCAAACTATACTATAAGACTGGAGTGTGAGTATAACAAAACAAAAGTCGACTTAGATTTTCATGTAATAGACATAACAGAGGTGCCAATATTAGGATTAAGAGCCTGCATAGCCTTGAATTTAATTAAGAAAGTACAAGAAATAACAACTGACACTAGTGAACTTAAAAACAAGTTCATATTAGAAAATAAGGAAGTATTTACGGGAATAGGCAAGTTCCCTGACAACACAAAATACTAACCAAGAAAGAGTGTCCCCACTTATAGGCCCCCAAGAAGAATATCACTTAAATTGAGACAAACAGTTAAAAAGGAATTGGAAAGACTGGAGCAGAATGATATAATAGAACATGTCGATAGAGTCAAATCAGACATGTGGATAAATACATTAGTAGCAGTAGAGAAACCTAATGGGAAGATCAGACTGTCTGGAACCAACAGATCTGAATTAAGAAATAATCAAACAATATTTTGCAATTCACACAGTGGAAGACATATCAGAAAAATTATCTGAACAAAAATATTACACTGGTGTATTAATATATGGCATAAATCTCTCAATATTGCAGGATCTGCTTCATTTTCTGGTATATTCTCCAATATTAATCTATACAGGAGGATACAGGCAGGCTTTAATTTGATAGATGGGTACAGCGCTTCGAAGTTGTAAATTTCCATTATCTCATCAGAGAGAGGTCCTACCTCATGCAAGACATCGAATAACTGTCTAGTTGAGCTCAACAACCATTGATAAGTCCCCAGTTTTGTTCTACACCATTTGGCTAAGATTTTCTCAACATTATAAGTGGGAGCATCCCTCCTTTCTACAACCGGCAGATAGTAAGTGGGGATTTGTGTGTTTTAATAAAAGCAAAGAGCCTCAGTGTTTTCGGTGATCTTATCCTAGCACCCCTTAAGAACTTTGGGCATCCTCTGGCTTTCAGTATCTTCTCTAGTTGGTACACTATCTTAGCCATTGGGTCTTCTTCAAGTTTTATCATCTTTTATCAGTTTTATCATATTTTAGCTTCTTCAATGTAGTCTATTATAAAGTTTGTATATAATTTTCTATCAAGGAGTATCACTGCCTTAGACTTATCATCTCTAGTGCAAGTAATACCGTGTTTCCCCGAAAATAAGACCTAATCAGAAAATAAGCCCTAGCATGATTTTTCAAAGTACTCCTAATATAAACCCTACCCCTAAAATAAGCCCTAGTTAAGATCGTCAGACAGACGAGCGCCTTATTGCCGAATGATCATGTGCAGATGCAACACACATGCACATTTGAAACAAACGGACGTAGTTAGACAAATTAGAATCGTCAATATTCAATAATTCGTGTTAGCAACGGATGTTTAACACTTAATAATAAATTTAAAGGATAATAAATTTTAATGCTCAGGTAAAATGAGTTTGTGTTAGCAACGGATGTTTAACACTTAATAATAAATTTAAATGCTCAGGTAAAATGAGTGGAAAAAGAAAGAGCTATTCTGTCGAGTACAAGAAAGGAATTGTGGAAGAGTCCAGGGATAAAAATCTTACAGCTTTCTGCAAAGAGAAGAAGTTGGATCTACGAATGGTCCGAAAATGGCGATCAGAGTACAATAACCTCAGTCAACAGGTCAACGAGGGAAATGCCAAGAAGCGTAAATGTGGATCAGGTCGGCAACCATTATTTCTTGAATTGGAACACATCATCTGTGAATGGATTGCTGATAGAAGAGCAAAATGTTTGGTTGTTCGCAGGGCTGATATTCAAGCATTTGCCCTTGCAATGGCATCACAGCTAGACATATCGCCAGACGAATTCAAAGCATCACAACATTGGGTAGATGGCTTCCTTCAGCGATATGAACTGTCTCTAAGAAGATCGACAACACTGTTCAAATTGGAAGATACTGAAGGGATTAAACGTGCACTTGCATTCAAGTGTTTTGTTGATGGCATCGACTTCTCTAAGTACCAACTCTCGAACATGATTGCTATGGATGAAACTGCAGTGTTTATGGGTCAAGAGTCTCAAACTACCATTGATCAGAGGGGTGCCTCTACGATATATATTCCCTCCACTGGTTACGAAAGTGCACGCATTTCATGTATTTTGGCAATTCGTCTCGATGGAAAGAAAACTCCTCCTCTAATCATCTCTAAGGGTAAGAAAGAGGAAATCGAATGTATTTCAGATATTTATGTTCTTGAGACTGAAAAAGCTTGGTGCACACAAGTAGCAATAAAAAGGTGGGTCGATTTATTTCTACCACTTGTTTTGTGAGATGGCCAAAAAGGTATGCTAGTGTGGGATTCTGTCAGCACTCACTGTGCTAAAACCATGAAGAACTTCCTTGCAGAAAGAAGAATTGATCAAATAATGATTCCCGCAGGAATGACTGCATATCTCCAAACTCTTGATATTGCAATAAACAAGTCATTTAAAGACCATTTGCGCACGGAAATCAATGACTACATTGAAAATAGAATGGAGAGAAATCAATGAGGAAACTTTGTGAAGCCTAAGCTACAAGAAGTTGTTACTTGGGTGAAGAATGCATGGGATAAAATAACGGACAGCTGTGTTGCTAATACCCTACGTGCAGGCTACATGGACAAGAGGAGCTCATTTGAGGAGAGCTATATTGCTCAACATGAGAGGCTAGGGCCAATGGTCTTAGAGGAAATGAAGTCGCAAAAAATTCAGGTCGGAATTCGTGATTTGGAGCTTTATGACGATGTTCCAGAAGACGACGACATGGCTGTATTAGAATGATTTTGTTCATTTTTGAATGTTTGAATATTTCTTGAACATGAATAAATGTATTTCTTGAACCTAAAGAAATGTGTTTCTTGAACATGAAGAAATGTTAATTATTGTGCATGAAAAATAAGACATCCCCTGAAAATAAGCCCTAGCATGTCTTTTGCAGCTTGTGCATGAAAAATAAGACATCCCCTGAAAATAAGCCCTAGCATGTATTTTGCAACAAAAATTAATATAAGACCGGGTCTTATTTTCGGGGAAACACGGTATTATCATCATTGAGCCAAGTAGCTGCTCTCTTCACTGTCCTATAAAAACAATTTTCTTTTTCCATCTGTCATTCTGCCTTTCTATATCATTGACGATACTCCATCTTATTCTCTCCGCTTCTACCTTATCATAGTTCTTCAGCAATGGTTCAACTTCTACAGCAATATTCTTCCAATCTCATGGTCTCATGACCAATTTGTTAGGGCCATATGAGAAAGCTTCATACACATAACTAGGGATCTTAAGGTTTCCTATTACTTTCACTGCTGTAAGTTTCTCTTTATTTGGTTTATGGGCCTGGTATTTAAAAATCCATTTTATTTTCTTAATATAAGCCTTCCTTACAAGGAGAGGGCACGGTCTGGGAAATGAACTTTGGAATCAAACTTTGTGTGGTGGTAGTTTACCCTTCATGTGTTAATATGATAAAATATTAGCGCGCACTATTCAGCCAATTCCGAAAAAAATGGATTCAAAGTTTTCATAGCTGTTATATATAATAAAAAATGTGCAAACATGTCAGAA
>AYEL01084886.1:0-10733 GCA_000484575.1 Olivierus martensii
TGTTTTTATTAACTAAAGTAAGAAGTTTACATTAGTCATTATGAAATGCATGATAATTGGCCACAACAGTTTAACAAATATTATAAAAGCTTATGATATTAAATACAAGAAAAAATATTTAATATTTTATCAGTAAATCCATTTTCTATTAATATTTCACAACAAAATCTACATTATGATAATTTTATACATACAGTAAAACCTCGATTTTATGGATTTCGGATTTTACGGACACCATCCCAAAAAATAAAATAATTAATATTACAATGGACACCATCCCAAAAAATAAAATAAATAATATTAATACAATATTTGCATAAACACCATTCCAAAAAATAAAATAAATAATATTAATACAATATTTGCATAAACTGTCCATAGTATAGCTACATCCAGCGTTTCTTATCTGCACTGGTGCGTGTAAAATAAAGCTAAAAAATAAAATAAATAATAATAATACAATATTTGCATAAACTGTCTAACAGCTACATTCAGCATTTGAAAAATAAAGCATTCATTTATTGCATAATGCATCATTTTTAAAATAAAGCACTCATTTATTGCATAATGGTATTTGCCCCCTATAGTCTGTAAAATCGAGGTTTTACTGTATTTTGAAATATATGTTATTTAAAACTTCCAAAATGAATTAGATATATACAATAAATAATATGTCAGAATGTCAATTACTTAATAAGAGTTTAGTATAGTGTTTTATATCTTTTATATAATGGATATTTGTATTTTTATATATATATATTTTTGTATTCAAATATGCAATAAGTTGCACATTTAAATTTTTATAGACGTGTTTATTATTCATTTTCTCATTGGATTTTCCTCATAAAACTAAAGGACATGAAAATATAGATAAAATGATAATAGTGGCAACTGTGCTATTATTATTCTGACAGATTCACTGATTTGTACCTAAAACATTACACTAAAGTGTATGAAACCAATTTACTAAAGAGACTTACATTCAGCTATAAAAAATAGTATTAAAATGTATGGAATATAGTGAGAAAAATTCTCAATACTGACATCACAACACATTTTAAAATGCACAACATATTACTTAAGCAAAAATAAAAGAAAATTAATGTCTTGGGCTAAAGTAACCATTTTTAATTATTACTATATATGAGATTTTTCAAAATCTAAAATATTGAAAAATAATTTTTGTTATTATTATTTAATATTTTAATTTAAGTTTTGAAGTTTGAAATAACATTACTTATCCTATAAAACAGATGAATTTTCTCTAAATCATTTTCAGTATTACACAATATTAAAATTTTAAAGGATTTTACTGTGTGTATAAAAGATCTTACACTATAGTTATAAATTTATCTATATAATAGACAAAAATATTTTCAATTCTGTTTTTTTTTAAGATAAATATTAAAATTACTCACAATACGACTTCCAAAGAAAAGGAATCTTGCTTGGAGGTCTACTCCTCCAGTTATCTTCTGAAATTAAAAAATTTACTATTTAAATACAATTCATACCAAATTTGTATTGAATTTTTGTTCACTCAAATAATACATTTTTGTAATAAAAAAATATAAAAATTTAACTGAGTTTTTAAAATCAAAATCTTAAAATTTTTCAAAAAGTTAACAATACTAAAAACCTATTGCAACAAATGTAACAGAATAAAATAGAAGAAAAGTATCAACATAATTATACAATGGGTGATCGGTTAACGAACAGTTCAGATAACGAACACTTTCGTGAAAGATTTTTATGCTCAGATAACGAACACTTCACAGAACAATTGTCGGATCTGTGGACTGAGGAACAACAGGTTGGCAGGATGACTGTGTGATAAAGCTGTGTCTTACTGTCCTGGAGGATCTGGGTCCCACTCCTCCAATATTTCAGGAGGGATCTGGGCCCAGCCTGTTGAACCTCATCCTTCAACCATCCAGCTGACCCCATCATGGATGTTGGCCAGCCTGTGATGGGCTCTATAAGTGGCTGCGGCCAGATAAAAATATCTCATGAGGATATGGCGGCTTAACTAACCTAACGGAATGACAGGCCTTGCACAATCGTGGACTTATGGGTAAAGATGGGCAAACAGTAGTTTTTCCTAATTAGAATGAACTCAGAGACAAAACAAATCAAAGATTTATTAAAGAAGGTAAGAGAGAGATTTTTACAACATTTTGGTCTTAGAATGACACCCATACCAGGTTGAGGTCAAAAGGCTTGGGGATCTCTACAATAACCATGCTATTAATCACTTCCAAAAAATCCTGAAGAAAAGAGAAAAGCAATCGACATTGGATAGATTCTTTAACGGAAAATAAACATTATAGATGAAAATGCAAGACTATGTATGTATATATTATTGTTATTATATATAAATACACGTAGTAAGAAATTATATAATTTTTTATTTTTATTTTTGGGTCTCCAGAACAAATTAATCAAATTCCAATAAAAACCTATGGCAAATCAATGATGGTTAATGAACAATTCAAATAACAAACATTATCTTTGAACAGATTATGTTTGTTAACTCTTATACCCATTGTATATTAAACTATATACAGCAGGTCCCAACATCTGCAGTTAATTCATTAAAAAAATTCCATATAAATTGAAAACTGTCTAAGTTCAACATTGCAAAAATTCCATATAAATGAATGAGTGAATTAGCAAGCAGAATGGTCAAATGAAACTTAAGAGCCTACTTTAACCATAGATAAGAAAATTTAAGACCATAAGTGGTATTTCTGCAAAAACAAATTGTTTATTTTCATTAGCATTTTATGGAAATTTAATAAAAATTAAAAGGCTTAGGCATCTGCTTATCTCTGAAATTTCATAAGTCAAAACTATCTAAATCAGGGATCGTGTGCACGTGTATTTATATAGGGTATATCTTACCACCTGTACCACCCCTTTTTTCTAGGAAATGCAATGAGGTAAGAAGTAGGGAGAAAAATTTTGATCACCAAAGTATATGCAGAGAATCAAATGGTCATGATAAAAATTTTGAGAGCCCATTGGAAATAGGGGCATAAGGGGTCAACTTTGAAATCTCCAACAAAAATATGAGATGATTTAGGCATAATCAGATAGAACTATGAAAAACAAACAACTTTTATTTTGAAAGTTTTTAAATATCACCTATGGATTTGTGAGATATTGCCAAAAAAATGCCGCTACATGTACTTCCAACTGGGATATTCCAAAGATCGTTGGGTTATTCAAGCAATAAAAAGAATCTGGCAGAGGACATCTATGTACATCCATAGTGCTCATAAAGAGCTGAAAGAAGTCAGGAAATCCTTGTTCTTGAGTATGGCTCCATGCTGAACTGTGATGGCGCAAGACTTGTCACACCTGCGGTTCAAGTACTACTACCAAGTACATGAAATGGCCTTAAATCTGCATAATATTGCTCTTTGCTGCTTCAATAGTGTTCTGCAGTGTACACAGATGCCCTCTGTTGGATTCTTCTTTTTATTGCTTAAATAACCAACAGTACAAGTGGCAATATTTTTTTTGTGGGATCTCTCTCAATCCATAGGTGATATTAAAAAACTTTCAAAAGTTGTTTGTTTTTCAAGTTCTATCCAATTATGCCTAAATCAGCATATGTTTTCATTGGAGATTTCAAAGTTGACTCCTTGTGCCCCTGCTTCCAGTGGCCTCACAAAATTTTTATTATTGCCATTAGATTCTCTGGATATACTTTGATCAAAATTTTTCTCTCTACTTCCTATCTCATTGTGTTTCACTTTACATTCCATTTTAAATAGTATCATAATGTTTAGATTAAAAAATTACCAAATATTATTTGTTTAGTAACCAGAATTAATTCTAAGAACACAACCTTGATTTATAACACTAGGTCTATGGGATTTTTGATTTCAGTTAACGTCGTTTCAATTAAAGTCACAATTTTCAGGAACTTATTATATGAGGAATCACTGTAAAGAAATATAAACACTGTCTTGTAGCTACTTATCATGTTTAATAAAATATAAATAAATTATGTAATAAACAATGATAAAATAAATTTAGTAACATTGTTTATTGAATAATTTATTTATATTTTATTACAATATAAAAATACAAACATTCATATTAAAATTTTTGTACATATGACAAATTTATAAAAATTAAAAACTAAAAAAATTTTTAAATTACAAGTGCAAACTAGTATACAATACAGAAAATGCACTGTACAGTATATCAAAGGAATTCAAGATGTTATTATAATACAGGTTGAGTATCCCCAATCCAATATGCTTGGGACTAAGAATGTTTTGGATTTTGAATTTTTTCAGATTTTGGAATACATAATATGATGAAATTGAAGAGAAGTGATAAAGTTCATCATCAGATCTTTTTAACATTTTTAATAATGTTTAAACAATGTGATAAAATAGTAGTTATATACATCTTGTATTGACAATATGAGAGTTTTCTAAATCATGATAGTGTGCACACTTTTTCATGGCATAAATCAATAAGTCATAGCCCTATCTCAAAAGGTTCTTTGCTATGAAAGCAAAGTTATGGATTTTGAAATATTTCGAATTTTGGATTGGGGATACTCCTTTTAGGCATCCCTTGTTTTATAAATGCAATATAATTCTTTAAAATGTTTGCTAGATGAAAAAACAAAATTAAAACTGAATTCTCAGTAATGTGAAAATTCATAAAAATGAAAACTCAATTCCCATTAATTTCAATATAAAAATTTCTAACCAGTTTCTCTTAAATACCAAAAAGTTACTGCCAAGCTATCTATTGATAATCAAACATTCCAAAAGCACTAAAATAAATGCATAATGTATATCATAATACAATAGTTCATGATAATTATTATTTATTCAACCTGTTCCTTATCATTTAATTCTGAATTTCCAAACTACTAAATGGAAAGTGATTTTCAAATTTAAATCTAATTTAATAAATATACAAATCACAGTTTGTTATTTAAGAATTATAAATTTTGTCAAATATTGATCTTAAATTTACCTATAATTCTTAGGTTTTGATTTAGATAAATTATTTGCAAAAATAAATCTGGAAGTAAAAATTTAAAAACAAAAAAAAATTCATCATCATATGCTTAAAACTCATGAATTATGGATTTCACTATGACAGGCGTGTCAAACTGGTGGCCCGCAGGCTGCATCAGGCCCTCAACCCTCTTAGCTAAAATGAAAATCAGAAAAATATGTTATGAGATAATAGGAAATAAATGGCACTTCATAGCTATGTCATATACTATGATAATGAAATGGTTTGATTTTAATGAAATGTAATTGCACAAGTTTTTTTTTTGATTGATCTTATCGCACATATATGTACAGATGACACTGATCTTTCAGATCGGTGACACACACTAAGTGCTTTCTTGCAAGGACTACGTCATTTTGTATGAAATTTCTTACAATAAAATGGAAAGCCTTAAATGAGAACCTATATTCTTTTGGATAGATTTTGTATGAAATTTCTTACAATAAAATGGAAAGCCTTAAATGAGAACCTATATTCTTTTGGATAGACAAATATAATGATCAAAGTTCCAAACAATCCCTCTTTGAAGGACATGTATAAAGAACGCATTAAAGGGCTTGTTAAAAATTTATTTATTGTGTTATTAACTTATTTAAAAAATGTAAGTTGTTATGGATATTTGAATTTATAAAATTTTAATTTAAGCTTTTGTTTTTATACAGAAAATGTGACTTTTAACACTTAATAGAAAATTAAAGATTGATAGCGAGAAATAAAATTTAAAAAATATGTACAATTAAAAGCAATTATGTAGTAATTATATATTTTTGTAATATGTTCATTTGATTACATAATGTTTTTAATTATTCTATCTATATTTCTGAACCTTACTCTAAAATGTAACTTTAAAAAAAATTTAAATATGATGTGGCCCACAGAAATCTTACTGGCTCATTAAATGGCCCTTGAATTAAAATGAGTTTGACACACCTGCATTACGATAATGTTTACTTAAAACTAATGTATACAAAATAATTCATTTATTTAAAAAAGATTACATTGTTTAGGCTTATTTTCTAATATAGCTAAAAATGCTATCATAAAGCAATTTGCTAAAGGACAGAAATTTATGTTAGTAATTTGTATTAAAAATCATTCTAATTTAAAAGAATATGCAATCATTGCTTATATTATAATTAAATAGAAAATTATCATAGTTGCAAAAGTTTTTTAAAAAGTTATAATAATTAGATGGTATAAATGCCAACAATTGGCATACAGAAATTAAAATAATTTTTTTTGTATATAAGTAAATGATTTACAGCAATAAATTTGATGATAAAGTCTTGGTTTGGAAAACAAAATTAACAAACAACAAGCTTATTTAACAAACCAATTACAGCTCCCACTTACAAGCTAGGAAAAGCTATCTCAATTAAATGCTCTGAATTACTTGATAATTATTACTGATTTGTGGTTTAACAATAATTATGACCTAAGGCATAAGCTTAATGAAATTAGTCTCAATTACAATGATATTCTTTATGTACTGGACTTTAAATTGTTATTCCCAAGTTTAAGAGTTGAACCATGTTTCCTGGAACTCCGTAATTTGTTAGCTGGAGAAGCCACTTCAGCTAAACAGTTTCATGTTTTCTCTGAGCTACATGTCGAGTTACTCACAGTGTATATTTTCAACTTTGAAGTGATTATGTTAGATAGCTTTGAAGATGCCCATAGATTCACTACTTGTGGGTTTTTTGACAGAAATTATAAGTTAGAAAAATAGGAGAATATACAATGAAGAGCATCAAAGAATATCTATTGTTTTATGTTTGATATATTGACACTATCTTCCTTATCCTCAACAGATCCTTATCCTATCCAAAAGTTCATTAATATTGTTAACAATAATAACTATAAAGTCACTCTGAAGCTGGAATAATGTGACAGTGAAGAGGCCCACTTTTTAGATGTTTGGATTAAAAAAAAATGTGATTTTTATGCTACAAAGGTTTTCAGGAAACCCTCACATTTGCTTCCATCCATATTCATGCTCACTCCTGTGATCTCCAAGCATATAAATACAGTAGCATCAAAGCCTTGGTTTTGAAGGCCTACAGATTGTGCTTATATTTTTCTGATCTACAAGATGAATTGGTGTTTATTATTAATTCTTTCAACAAATATTGATATAGCACCAAAAAATCTTTTAAATCATAAAAGACATTAAAAGTAAATATTACATAAATAAGGATGTCTTACTTGGGGAATAACAATAATCCAACCAAAATGAATATTTTTAAAGATAGTCTTCCTAAGCATTTTATGTCAGATAAGTAGAAGAAAAAATTGGAAAGTTGCACAATATTAAGATACCTATTATGCATAATAATTCTGTTTTTAATGCTATACAGATAGACAAGAAAGTTTGCCCTATGTTTGAAAGAGCATAGGTTTATAAGATACCTTTAATATTGGAGTTAGTTCTTGGCAAGTATATATTGGTATCACTGGAAAACAATTATGGGAACAGCTAAAGCAAGACTTTTCCAATATTACTTTTGGGAAGATTTATATCACTCTTAAATTAGAATTGGGGAGTCGGTGTTGGCAATAACTTTCTCATTGCTCATAATTTATTGGTTTTAAATTTAAAAAATGTATTAAATAATTATTTTCTTTTAAATAATTTTTTCAGTAATAAATATTGAATAAAATGTGTTCTAAAAAATCAGCAGCATTTGTATGTGTATTTGTGTTTACTGTCAGAGGAGTCGGTGTCAGCAAAAATAAAAAATGTAGGTGTCGGGTGTCAGTGTCGGCACATTTTCCTGCCGACACCACAGCCTTGCTCTTAACGACATAGCATTCCTGAATAACATCAATGTTTTATGGAGCCATGTTACAGTGTTGAAAAATATTGGAAGGGATTTTATCTATGAAAAATGGAATATTTATAAGGAGAATCTTAAGAGGATATCATCAATAGAAAAGACTTGGATAACTTACTGGTTATCTGGGAGTCCTTGTTAAATATATAAAAAAACTGGACTATAATCATTTTACAGGTGTGCCATAGTGACTGTTACATTATTTTTTGTCAGTATTATGTGTATATCTTTTATCTTGTTGTTTGATATATTTTGTATGTCTCGTTAATGTTAATATCATATGCCTTAATTGTATAATGGTTCCTTTTAATGTTGTAATAGCATCTATCTAGGCAATATGCCACCTTCAGTGAGTTGGAGTGCACATGTGGATGTTTATTTTTCTTTTAGTCAAGAGGAAAAGGTAGCATTATTTATCATTGATGGGTGGGGCTAGGGATGGTCAGATATCAGATAATTTTTCTAATTATTGTTTTTTTCAGTCTTGCTGATGATGGGTTAATAATGCAAAAGTAATTTATAATAAAAAATTTTGATTTGTTAAATAAGTTTGTGGTTATGCACAGGAATTATTGGTGCAAAAAATTTTTTCCCTAATTTTCTGAAGCAATTAAAATAAATTTTGGGATTTTGAAGTTTTTCTTTTGGATATAATCTAAATGTTATCTCCATATCAAATTTCATTTTTATCCATCCAATGGTTAGAACAAGGAATTTTTATTTCTCACTTATACTAGAGCACATATACAGGAAATTTCTAAAAGTTTTGGTCAAATTTAAATGACAGATACTATTTAACAAAACAAAACAAAAAGTCAAAATAAATCTGTCTGGAAATGTACCCTTTTTGAGATAACATAGGGTGTAAAAAAGCATACATTTTAAGTGGATTATTAATTTCTTAGTGCCACACATGGCAATTTCTGCATATAATTATATGCTGGCGAGTAATTTAAATTAAGGCTAATTAATATACAAAAAATTAAAATTATATCATCTCACTTAAATTTTGATAAAAGTTTTTGAAATTTTCAAATTTTATAAAGTATATCACTTGCCCTAAAAATGTAAGCATTTTTTTCTTTTATTTATTTCACAATTTTTCATTCCATATATGAGATTGATTTCATATAAATCATGTTTTTATGAGATGACATAAAAAACGTGATTTTTTTTTATATAAAATCTTAGCCGTCCAGTGAAATGATTGATATTTTTAGTTAGCCATATCTACTCTAAACAAAACAAGCCATGAATGAAGAAATTTGGCTGATATTTGCAGAAATTATTTATAAAAAAACCAATGTTGCATAATTTTTGTTGAAAGAACTTACATCATATAATTATTAAAAAAACTACATAAATTCAATGAAATTTTGCTGCTTTTACTTATATTCATATTTATTAACTTGTTCTTATATTACATGTACAATTTTTAGCAGTATTTTTTAAAAAATTTTTTAATTTATATAAAAAAATCCTAACATACAGTTGATTCTCGTTATTTGTGGTAGTTATGTTCTGTAAAGTCTTCACGAATACTGAACCATTGTGTCTATGGGAAATATAGCGTTAGGTTCTTGTGAATGTTTCTTCTCAATATTTTCATCCTTGCTTTATCTGTGTTTTTCTGTTTAAAAATATATTATTTAATGTGTATTACAGTACTTAGGAATAATTACAATATATGCAATGTACAGTACAATATTATAATTATAGTAATCTTTATTTAATTTTTTAAAACACTAACTATGTAGTAAATAAAAATCTTTACTTTTGATGAGTAGTTGTTTGATGTGGCAGCTGAGACATTGTCTTTCTGAACTGCATTGAAAAACTGTGTCAGCCTTGTCTGTGTCGCTTTTCCCCTCAGATCTTTTAAAATCTTGGCTTAAGGAATAAATGCACAGGAAGTCAGGTGCCTAAATTTGAGGCTGTGTTCAAGCATAGGGTCACATTTTTCTATGGAACCTGTGAATGGTATGAACAGGCTTTTGGCCTGCCTGTAGTCTGTGGAGTGAGCAAGGATAGGTAATGAGACTTTTCCAGCAAAACAATACATAGATTACATTTGGTAACAAAAAACTTTCTTTATTAGAAAGAGAGTTTACATTGGTAACAGTATTTTTTCCACTCAGCAGGAGTTGCAAATAAGCATGAAAGCTCCATGAAAATCAACTTTGAGGTTGCAAATTTTCACGAATAGTCGAATACGCAAATACAGAAAAAGCAAATAATGAGAACTGACTGTATATGAAAATGATCTCATCTCATATAGCTGTAATATTCTTTATGTTGCTCTAATTGGACCGCAATGGTTTATTGTAGCAACCCACTCAATACCGTATGCTGTATAGTAAAGTAGACTTGGCTGCAATTTCCCAGGAAAGTAGAGGCTGTTGTAAAGCAATAAAAATGCCACACCCATTTAAATGGCTGAAGGTGTTTACATTTTGTTTTTTGTGATCTCTCTTAAATTTTGGTAAAATTGGAAAAAAAAAAAAATGAACATATTTTTACAACTCTATAACAGGGCTGGGAGCTGGCTCAAAATAGGTTAGGCTCTGGCACGGCTCCAGAGCCACAGTATATTTAAACTGTGGCTCCAGCTCTGGCTTCGGATTCATTGTTTTAAAATTGAGGCTTTAGCTCCGGCTCCATCACTATAAAAGTTTTTTTGGTATGACTGTTATCATGAAACATCACTTACCTTACTATCACATCATCATTTACCTTTTAAATGAATATATTGGATGTTTGTATTATAATAATTTATTTTATATGTACAGTGGGTGATCGGTTAACGAACATAATCCATTCAAGACAATGTTCGTTATCCGAATT
>AYEL01084890.1:0-20100 GCA_000484575.1 Olivierus martensii
ATAAGCCACAAATAGACTTGTCACGTGCATGGCACTACGTCATAGACACACTACTGTGAAACCAACGCTACGTAAACGATGCGCAACTAGATACATAATAGAAACACAAAGACAATTATTTTAAAATTTATATTTATAAAAAGTTTTATTTATTATTAACATTTGGTTACAAATTATATTAAATATAAAATACATATCTTAATATAATATAAATACGTTTAGAAAACATTATACGTAAATAACCTATAAGTAATAAAGATTCGATGTATGGAAATAATTTTAAATTTAAATTATAAGAACAACTATTGTATTCCTTTTATGTTCTTTTACGTTATTGTGTTTTTATATTCTTTTACGTTCTTTGTAAGTTAATGTAACGCTGAAGATGGTCTAATCGATAGACCGAAAGTACTTCGTTTGTGAAATAAAATACTTTTGAAGTCACTACTGCCAAGTGTGCTCTATATTTGGTTATTAAATTAGTGTTATAGCAGTTCATATAACTTTTCAAAACTTATGAATTTGTACTTACGATTTTCAACTTTTACAAAATTTCAAAAATTCTTCAATAATTTTAAATAATATGATAACAAAACTCTCTAGCAATCAATATAATATAAAATTACACAGTTAGTTAACATAATTATTATGTCAGTATTTCAAGATAGTAGCAAGTACACCAAAAATTCCTCTCTCTATATTTGGAATTTTGCATTAAATTCATTAAAATCATTGAAATAAGAAACTTTTAATTGGTCCAATTGTGAAATATATTGTAATCTACAGAATATAAAGTTATTTCATTATTTTAAAGCCAAAATAACAGCAGTATCTAAGTTACAAACAAAAGTTATGTATAAATTATGTTTGTAACTAGAAGAGCACTTGTATATTATTTTAATGGTAAGAGTAAAGCAAATTCATTCTTGGGATCTTTTAAGTAAATTAAAATATAATATATATATAAATTATATTAGTATGAAAGATCTTTTTTAACTCAATATTGTAATTCTTAATTTCTATTGAATATTAACAAAAAATCAAAACCTGAATCTTAAAAATCAGACATCTGGATCAAAGAAATTAGAAAATAATATATTGTCTGTAATAAAAAAAAGATAACTTATATTTTAAAATCACATTTCTGAATTTTTCCAAAATTTTCTTTCCAAATATGTTAAAAAATTTTTTTTATTAAACTGGAGAAATTTGAATATAAATATTTTAAAATAAAATTGGCAACAATTTCAACTGTTCCATATTTAAGTAGAAGTACTATATTTACTCACTTAATGTTCCCTCTTCATATATTTTTAACTTCTAGAACAGGGCTGTCCAATTATAATAAGCCCGAGGGCCGCAGCCATGTTTAGTAGAAATATGGAGGGCCGCAGTTACAAAAAAGGGGGCGGGGCTTTGGTCTTGATACGCTAATGTCAACAAACGGAACGCATAAATATAACGCTTTTTGGAAACCAATTTTATTTCCAGATTAACAAACCTTATTACAAAATTATATTTACCAGATTGCATCTAATAAACATATAAACAAAAATGGTATGTATGTATCTATTTAATGTGATAAATGATGGCGGGCAGCAGCATTTACAAGGGCTGGATATTTATATCCATTCCTGTTTAGTTATCTGCAGAATACGTAAAAGAAGAATCTCCAAGGCAGGTTCTGAATCGATTCTTAACAATTTTCATGTTAGAAAATGCACCTTCACACAAATAAGTACTATCAAACGTTGATAGTACTTATACTTTCCGACTAAAATCACAAAAGTCAGGAAAACATTCGTTAAACCAAGCAGTTAACATGTGATTTGTTATGAAAAAGTCATTTTCCCACCGCTACTAATATACTTAATTTTCATTTTCTATTTTACGTTTTCTCTAACTCATTTCAAAATGCAACGAGCTCATAGTAAAATAAAAATAAAATTAAATAACAGTAAACAGTAAAATAAAATTAAAACACAATCTCACAACAATGGTTACACAATCACTGAAATGTGTTAGAAACCAAAAATAACTAATATACAGTAACAATTTAAACTGAAATAGCTAAAACTAAAATTGACGTAATTGAAAGTCTTATAAAAATGTGATATGTCATTGATAGCTTGTTGATCATTAAATAATTACTAATAATTAAGAAAAAATTAATTAATTGAGTTAATATATTCAATTTTAGGTTTCTTTTTATTATTCTTTCAAAAAAGCAATAAATAAAAGTTAAAAAAATATTAAAAAGCAATATTATATTACAAACTGTGAAAGCCTTGCGGGCCGCATGCGGCCCGGGGGCCGCCTATTGGACAGCCCTGTTCTAGAATAAGAGAATTATTCACATTTTATTATAAATCTAGAATATAAATGTTGTATTAGCCCAAAAACAAAATGAAATCTTTTAGAAAATTCACAAATATAAATTTCTAAAAAAATTAATAATATAATTCTTTAGTGACATATCCTCAATATTATTATATAATTTTAACATATTAAATTATTGCATAGATTTATAATGCATTTTCTACTGGACTGTTTGATTAATATATTTTAAATTTATAGAAACGATTTTATCATACATATTCATTCTAATGGCACATTCTAATCTCCATGCAGATCTTACAAAGAAAATTTTATTGTAATTATAAAACTAAAAATATTTTAAAATAATATAATGAAAAATGATCATGTTATTCAAACTGGCTTTGTTGGCTTTGCAATGCTCATTGTGACTGAATAAATACAAATAAAAATGCAATAAATGATGATACTAAATAAACAAATTTTTAATGGTAAAATATTAACAAAATTACACAAAACAAATAGTTTTGATCTCAAATCACAGAGATCATCAGGTTGTGCAATGAAGTGAAATGAAAAACAACCAGAAGTAAAAGGGGAGAATATATATTAATGAGTGAGACTGTTGAAAACTACAGACAAAGGAGGAAATTTAGTAAAAACAAACAACTATGCAGTTAAGAAAAGAGTAGAATTGTAAATTATAAAAAAAAACAGTAATCAAATTGGAAGAAGAAAAAATGAAGAGACCTATCACAAAGCAAAGAAAGGTAGGATTATGTAGATAAAAATGGGAACTAAAAAATATGAAAGCTAATATGATGATGTGAAACAAAAAAGAGAAAATTAATAAAAACACAATGGAAAACAAAAGAGAATAAAAAGAGTTTGTAAATTGAGAGGCTATTGCTTTTTATACTATAGAAAATTTATTTTAGTGAACCAGATTTGCAGAAATTATTACGAATTTTTTAAAATACCTACTACATTTTTTTCTTTTATAGTTCAAACTTTATTGAACTTCTATTTTTAAATCAAACAGAATCATGTTAGAATAGAGAAACTGCTTTTACTTAGACTATTTTAGGAAATTAAGACAATTTGTATTGTTCCAATTCCTGTAACCTGAAGATGGCGAATAGCCAAAAATATTTGTTACTGTAAATAAATCATTCTTAACTGCTAGAAAGTGCTAGTTCTTTAACTTAATTTGCTCAAAGTCAAATTTTATTTTAAAAACTGACTTAATTAAAGTTATAAACAATTTGCATATCACTAAAATAAATAAATAAATTAATTAAATAAATAAATAGTTTATATTCAGAAATCAAATGAATATTTCACACAACATTTCATTTTTTAACATTTTTAATTTATTTTCAAACTATAATAAACTAAAACGACTCAATTGCATAGCAAATTCAGAGAAAAATTACTAAGTATTTCAAGATACAGGTAGTCCCCAACTTTCATAAATAATTGGGATTAAAGGTTTTTATGTAACTTGAATTTTGCAAAAATTATAAAATTCTAAAGGAAGAACTATTGGAGCAAATGGACTACAGTGATTGCAATGAACAAATTAAAGATAATAATTAGAATATAAAACAACAATTTAATATTCTTGGGTTATGAATTATTTATAGATGTTTAGGTTTGGGATATAGACAAAAAAATTTTTTCATATAAATATTTAGGCCTATATAAAATATCAGTTACATATGAAATTACTAATTAATATGAGAGGATGATTCTTAAAAATTAAAAATAATTTCTGTTATACAATATTTATCACAAAGTTAATATAATCAGGATTATGATGGAATGCATATTGCAAATTATCAGCAATATACATGACAAAACTACAATTACAGTATTATATATCTTCAAATTTCTAAATAATCTAAAAATTATTATAAAAATTACTCTCACATAAAATTAATTGAATCAGCATTTTAATTTCATCTTTTATAGGCCAAGTTAATAAACAGTGATTATATCTAGCATTCTAATAGTAACAATACATGAAATTCTCAACATACAGGTAAGATGATGATGAGTTCAAAATTCTCAGTTGTGATTTGAATATGTCATAATTCAGAAAGAAATTCCTATAATATTAATAATAATATACTGTAAATGGAAGTTATGTCCTCTAATCACCAAAATCAGAATAATAAACAAATTTTTGAAAAGAAATATAATATAATGATTGTGAATAAAAACTGTATATTCAAAATATAATAGGCGATATTTATGACTATATATTCTTAGTAATGAGGAAAATACATTTCTCATTCCTCTTAGTAATTTATACAGATAAAAATTATTGCCAAGGAATAATTGTTAGACAGATTCCATATCTGTCAACTACATGGCTAATTTATTCAAAAGAAGTAGTGTCAAAAGTCCCTAGAGAATATCATAGAGTTGAATCAAAATTTCCAATTGTTATTTGAATCTGTCACAATTCAGAGCATAATTCCTATAGGTATGATACTATAAATAAAAGTTATGTTCCCAAACCACCAAAATCAGAACACAGGTATTCCCCAACTTTCATAAATAATTGGGATCAAAGATTTTTATGTAACTGGAATTCTGCAAAAATTAGAAAAATAATTTTATCAAAAATTCTAAAGCAAGAACTATTGGAGCAAATAGACTACAGTGATTGCATTTATACTACAATATAGTGCTATACTGTTCTCTGATTGAAAGATGATAATTCTGCATGGAACAATATCATACTAGTAATATGATAATTAAGATCAATAAAAAATGCATAAAACATAAATAAATCCAGTAACATGAACTTTTAAATGTTGTAAAGTAATATGTTAAGATTTGTAATTTATAATACAATAAATGTTTATGCTATATACCTCCAAAAAATATATAAAATTTTGAAAAATTTTTTAATTTTGGAGTTATGGAGGTCAAATATACATAATTTATTTATATCTGTAATAAATAAATTTTTAAAATTATATTTAAACAAATTTTCCTTGCATCCAGTTGCTCTTTCAATAAGTGGCACAATTTCAAGAAGAAAATTTTCAATTAATTTACCAAATTGATAAGCAAATTGAATGAAATATAAAGGAAATTTAATTAAAATTCCATCCTTAAAAAATCTATACACTAGTTTTTCTCTCATCTATGATAAGAATGATGTCACGCTTAGATATAAAGGGAATATCCATAAATTGTGTTATGCTATTTCAAACATATTTTGACTCCCTCCCTTTCTTTGTCATTTTTCATCCTATAAGAACTGAACTCATCATATTGGCACAAATTTGAAGACCCCTCCCATCCTATTTAAAAATTTTTCTCTGAATTTACATAAATAAAAATATAAAATATAAAACAGGAATACATAATATATTCTTTATATACTTAATTACAATCACACAGCACTTTTTGCAGTAAAGAATAAATATTTATTAACACAAAACTACTAACGTTTTCGGTTTATACACCATCATCAAGTATATTCTATTCTCAACGGATTCGAATCAGAAGGATTACATAAGTTGCTATGGCAACCAATATTCTTAGAATGCAGACATTTAAACATATAACATTTGAAGTAACAGTAATAAATTAATAAAATAACACTTAATACAAATTATAAACCATAATTAATTAATTCACAATAAATTAAAATTAGATTACATAAAATATATTAGAACATTAATATTATTAAAGTTCATAGAGCGGTGCTCCATTCATCTTTAAGCTACCTTTAAAACTATTCGCTTTTAATTTGTTGCTCTTTCTCTAAGGCATACTTCTACGCTTGGGGAGGTTCCCAAGCATGTGAAAATACAAGAAAGAGAAAGACTAACATAAGTCAAAGTATGATTATGACATGTAAGATATGTGTTTTTTTTTAGAATAAATAAACAAGCAAAAAAAGGGGGCTTGCAAATTAGAGACAAATTTAACAAAGGCGCGTGACCACCCTATAGCTCACCACTGGGTATATAATATAGTTGTCATCAAGATGTCAGCACCCTTGTTAATAATAATAAAAATTTTAATTAATTTCTGTGAATTTATAAGTTATATTAGTGTGAATTACGATAACAAATCAAGAAGAGATACTTTTGGCAGCAACCAATTTTAGAATCGATCAGGCTAACCAACATCCATAACTGAATCAGAAGTTAGAGAAATACAATTCAAAGGACAGGGCACAATCCCATGGGTTTATAGACTTTATGGATAAGTTTACAATAAACCATGCAGAAGTATTATTTGCCCATATATTTCATTTGAAAAAATCAATTGAGTAATCACAAATATTATTTTGGTGATAATGTCATAATGATGTCACATTGCCACATCATTGTGACATCACACATCCATAGCTTTTGTGACACCATCCATTGTTATGTCACGATTACATCATATGACTCATTATAGCATCTATAATCCATTAGTTTTGTATGTAATTTTACCATTTGCTTTAACCAGCATGTTATGTCAAAATGACATAACCATAGCATTGAACTGATGTCACAGTGACTTCATCTATTGTTATGTCACTACGATGTCATATAACAGAATTGTTTTATGATATCAACCATTGTTAAGCCCCAATGATGTCATGCCAATGTCACTATAATGCCATCCCAAATTCAAAGCTCACTCTGAAGAATTTAAATTAAGGAATTTTCATTGCCACCCCAAAATGCCCCAATCCTTAGTGCAATCTCAATCCAGTGTAGCCTACATTACTTGCAGGGCCATATGAAATCTCTAGGCTAAATTTGGTCCTGACAGATCAAACAGTGCAGAAACCTTTATGGATTATACATACATGCATACATACATATATACAGACATTCAATTGACATTATATCGTAATGACATAATCACAATGATGATGTGACATCATAATGATGTCATCTATTGTTGCATCATTATAATATTATATAATGAAAGTATTTTATGATGCAATCCTTGTTACATCACTGATGATGTCATGATAATGTTGTAAATTAACCTGTGATGTCATCCCTATTCAAACAAAATTTTTGAAGGATTTATATGTGGTATTCTTCTTATCCAAAATGTCCTGTCCCTGGGAGAATTTTACAAATTCCATAATTTTCTGGATGGTCTGAGGTCCCTACTTCCATGCAGAATATCAAGTTCCTACCATGTCTGGAAGTGCCCAAATGATTTGTGCTGACACACAAATATATATAAACATTTAGTTACTACCACTACTGTTTATAGTATTAAATAATAATTGTATTGTGAGGATTCAACTGTAGCTGACCTACAAAAAAGAAAAGAAACAACAATAAATAAATTTAGCCAATTGAGAAAAAGAATTATTTATTGATTTGTATTTTGTTACAAAATTACAGTAATTATTTTGGTGTCTGTCTTGCCTAAACATTATTTATTGCCAAGGGGAAGTATCCAAGATAGCAGACCAGGAAGTGAAACAATGTGTCATCTGGTTGTCATCAATCATCATAAGATTATGTAAATGATTCAACTGTACTTAAGCCATCTGTCATCATCTGTTAGATAATCCTTCCTATTCTCATCCTGGATTAGTTGTCTTATGTGTGACTTTGAACTTTGTCATTATGTGCTGTGTTTGTTGTCTTTGAAGTTTGTATTTAGTCATCATCATTACTATTGTAATTGTATCATCATGATGTTAAATGTATTGGTGTTTTGTGGAGGACTCATCTAATCTATTAACATCAATTCAAGTGTGTGGGAAGAACTAATCTCCCAATTATAATTTATAAATGTATTTACTACTACTAATTGCTTTATAAATTTTAATTGGATTCCTGTCCATGGATTGGACTAGCTTGGGAAATCAGCTAAAGTTTTTTCACATCATCATTGTCAACTCCTAGGTCAAATTTTAAATCAATAGACAAGCAGATTTGGATACCCAATCTCAAAAGTTACAATATATGTGCATTACTTTGAATTTGAAAATTTTTATGAACTTTTAATTCCATTTTAAATAAAATTTTGAATTCATCTCACAATTTTTTTTTTGTGTCAGTTTAGAAACAAAGTTTCTTAATTTAAAATTCATTTTCATGGCATTCCTAAAAAAATTTGGCCAAATTTAAATCATAGATGCTATTCATTAAAACAAAGCAAAAAGTCCATATAAACAAGGGTCTAAAAATATTTTCTTTTTGATATAACACAGGGTGTAAAAGCATAGGTTGTGTATGTAAACTCCCCACAAAAGAGAGCAAAATCAGGGGTTATTTCCACCCATTCAGACTGTCCCAGTAACTTACATAGTGTTGTAATTAATGTATAATTTATTTTGTTATAGTTAATTGAAAACCACAATTTATTATAGCCATTGTGGACTAATAGACCTATTAAACTGTATGCTTTTATCAGGGCTGTAACTAGGGTGTGGCGAAAGTGGCATTCGCCATGGGCGCAGCTTGATTAGGGTGCAAATTTTTTAATTGATTTCTGTTATTTGCGAGCAAATGACTTTTTTCGATAAACATTCGCAGACATAGCATTATGTTTTTCTTTCATTTTATTTCTTAGAAGAGTAATTCATGGGTAGAGCGGACAAGTTGTACCCTAAACAAAGGAACCAGGTCAAGAAGGAGTGCTATTTTTATTGATAAAGTAAAAGTTTACAATGACTCATTGGGTTTCTGCCTCTTCAGTGAAAATTCATGGAAAGGCCTAAAGAAAAGTAATAAAAGAGGATTTGTATGGATTTGTACAAATCTATTTGCTCATTCAAACAAATATCTTACAGCAGATTCAAAATCAACTTATTTTGAAGGAGATAATTCAGTTTCAGCACTGTTATCTTCAAATGAAAAAAATGGGGGGTGCAAGTTTGACCTTTGCCACAGGCATTGCATATCCTAGTTACAGCTCTGGCTTTTATACCTGGTGTTATCTTGAAAAGAAAAGATATCTGGACTTGTATTTATAAGGATGTTATGTCTGGTAAAGTTAAATGCAAGGGTGTGTCAACAGTTAAAAGGAAAGTATTATTGCCTTTAGGATTGGGTGATCCAATAAAGTCAAGTGCATCCAGATGGCCACTATAGGAAGTCATAAAGATGATGTAAGGGTGTGTCAACAGTTAAGTGCCTTGAGGGTCGGTGCATCCTGTGGGAGAACGTGTCCTGGCGCCATCGCATTCAGTCACTTTCACTCTCTCTTGTCTTGTCTTCTGTCCAAGTTGGAATGCATATTGTCCTAGTCTCTTGGGACCAATGTTGTCTTGTATCACCTCTGAGATAGAAAATTAAAACTTGTTACATGTTGTTAAACTGTGTGTCTCGATGTTTATTTTTGACGGCAATACGTAAAAACAAATCAATGGATTTTTTGCTTTGTTTTGTTGAATAGCATATGTGATTTATATTTGGCCAGATCTTTTAGGAACACCTTGTATATTATAATATACAGTTTTTAAATTTTATACTTTCATTTATAAATTAAAGTAATAAATTAATGAACTTGTTGAAATCTTTTTTTATCATCATTATCAATTTAGTTCATAAATTTCATTTATTTTTATATAATAATTTCTTTAAATATACTTACTTGTTGCAGAAATTGACTAAGCATAAGAAGTGAATGACCAGTCACTACAGAAATGTCAAATCTTTTTGTCATTTGTTGAATTGCATCTTCCCAAAATGATGGAAGAGAAATTGATTCATTAACAATTTTTATCAAATATAAATAATTGGAACATTTTTTTTCCGGAATTGGTAATTTCTGAACATATAACTTTTTATGTATAATAATTTTTTTTGTAGCGCTCTGGAAAAAAAACGATTAAAAATTATAAAATTTTCATATTTTGATAAATTTTATTTTATATATATGTTACAGGACAAACCCGAATTCAAGAAATACTATTTCCTAGTCAAAACGAGAATGTCCTAACGCTTGTCAGATGTTCTAGAAACTTGAAATGCCAAACATTTTTTATTCAAAGTCCGGAATTTCTAGTTTTTCCTAGTCCGAACATTTCTTATTCAAAGTCCAGAATTTCTAGTTTTTCCTAGTCAAAATATTTCTTATTCAAAGTCCAGAATTTCTAGTTTTTCCTAGTCAAAACCCAAAGTGTGAACAGTTAAACCAAAAGTCTTCATTTCTTATGTATTCCTGCTCAGAGTTCGATATTTGCTCTTCATTTCTTATGTATTCCCGCTCAGAATTCGATATTTGCCAGCAGGTCTTCATTTCTCATGTATTCCTGCTCAGAATTTGATATTTGCCAGCAGAAATTTCTTTCTTTAGAAAATGCAAGGATAAGCAAATCTCATTGAGGAAGGTTGCAATATGCACCAGTGGAAGTACCCACTTTCAATGTACGAAACATTGTGTATCTAAATTATATTTGTCCAAAAAGAATAACATTTTATGTAATTCTAAATGCCACAGAAGCCTACCTTGAAAAATAAATAAGAGGTACTTAGTTGTTTTTTTTATTTCTGTATTTACGATAATACCGTGAATACAAAAATTGATTAATTGATTAAAAACATTATTATAATGAACATAATGCACATTTTTATTACTCAACAGGAAATAACAATTTCATTATTATTTTCTGTTGAGAAAATGAAATAAGACAAATTGAAAACAGAGCTAACACTCATTCATCATTACATGGTTGACTTTAAAGAACTGAAATTGCCATATTTTTATTTTTATGGACAAATATTTTAATAATTTAAATGAAAATAAACTAGCACTAATAGCAGCTGAGAGAAATAATTTTATGCTGAGAGAATAATTAGAAATAATTATTATAGCTTAAATAATTTTAAGCTGAGAGAAAGAATTTTAGAATGGAATGCCTGAAGATGGCTACTTAGCCAAAAACGTTTGCGTTTTAAATTAATAAAATTATTTCTCTCAGCTGCTATTAGTGCTAGTTTATTTTCATTTAAAGGATTATTGAGTCTAAGCAGTGTTAAAGTCTTGAAAAATATTTTAATATTTATTAACCAAAGTTCAACATAAAATATGAAGTAAAAAATTTTAAAAGTTGAAAAACACAACTAGGTATCTCTTATTTATTTTTCAAGGTAGGCTTCTGTGACATTTAGAATTACATAAAATGCTATTCTTTTTGGACAAACATAATTTAGATATACAATGCTTCGTACATTGAAAGCGGGTTTAGCCCTGTGTACTTCCATTGGCGCAGATTGCAGCGTTTCTCAGTGAGATTTGCTTATCCTTGCGGAAATTTTCTAAAGAAAGAAATTTTTGCTGAGCGGGAATACATGAGAAATGAAGACTTTTGTTTTAACTGTTTGCCACTTCGGGTTTTGACTAGGAAAAACTAGAAATTCCGGACTTTGAAAAAGAAATGTTCAGCATTTCGAGTTCGGCCTAGGAAATACTAAAACGTCCAACAAACATTAGGACATTCTCGTTTTGACTAGGAAATTCTAGTATTTCCTGAATTTAGGTTTGTCCTGTAACATATATATCAAATAAAAAAATAAATTTCATTTACAAAGTAAGGTAACCAGATTAAGTGATTTCACTGTATTGTATTTGTTACAATACAGTGAAATCACTTAATCTGATATTTATCTATAATTTGTCTTATTTAAAAATATTTTAAATCCGAAATTTCATAAAATCAATCTGATAATCAATAATAATTATATATAGTGTTATAAAATGCAATATATTTATTGATAATAGACCCAAAGGTCATTATGATCCAATTGACCCAAAAATGGTTCATGGAACTATCTGTAATGGATTGCAGAGCCATCACATCATCTTTTGGTAAGGTTTTATATTTCACTATTGTATCCTAATAAATCAAAAATTAAACTGATTTTTTTTTTCAAGCAATATTAATAGTATCATTTTTTCTCTTTACATTTTCATTTAAAATTTTACAGTGCATTGAAAAGAATTGCCCACTATGCAATTTGGGTCTCACTTTGAAAAAGCTGAGAAACACTATTTTAAACATTATAAAAATTATGGTAATTATTATCTAGTTAAACCATACTTTACTTTTATACTAATTTCTTTCTCTTCTAGAATACTTCCTTCACTTTCAATATCACTTTTGTATTCTTCACTTAACAAATTATCAGATTCTTCATTTTGATTACTCTTATTATCAGAAGTTTCTGTTTCACTCTCTTTAATTTTATCAGAAAGAGTATTTATATTTTCAAATTTATTCTCATGGTTCATTTCATCTTTATTAGAAAATAAATAAAATTAAATTTTAATTATAAAATAAAAAATTCAATACATATAATAAAATTAAAAATTCATGAAACTAAAGATACATGTAAAATTAGAAATTTTGGAATTAGATTTTTAAACTTAAAAATTTGAAACTATTTCATCCAATTTGGAAGATTGGAATTTAACCTAGCATCTGCTTGTTTATTAATCTTATCCATGTATCAGAATACTTGTAATAAATCTTGGTTTGCATTGATGTAAGTTAACATTATCAATTAGCATAGTATTAATGAATATAATCAAATGCAATATGAAAATTTGTAATAAAATTTACAACAACATATATTCGGCAGATGGCTAGGTTAGATTCCCTTAATTATGTAACATTTGATTTGGCTTGTGATTTTTCCCTTATTTTATGCTTATTTGATAAAATGAATATAGATTATCTATCTCAGTATTGTTAAGCAACTCAAGCCTTGTTGAAGGTTGTCTTCTAAAGATTTAATGTAAATATCATTTACAATTGTTTATTAATAATTTTAATTAATAGCAGTTTAAAAATATGTTTTAAATTCTGTATTATATCATCCATATAATATTGAAAAACTGATGAGGGCTTTTCCTAATATTGAAAAATATGAAATACTATACATATTTGCTGTGAAACTGAATAAAATTTTGATCTTTAACCCAATAATCCGTTCTTTAACCCAAATTCATCATTACCAAAGCTTATAATGACGGGAAAGCCTCACTTAGAGGCATCAAGAACAACCTAATAAAATGATATTCATTGAAATAAATATATAATTTAAAAAAAATTTTCAAAATCTAGTTTATTCTTGAGTAATCTTTCAATGATATGAGTCCAGTTTTTTGTCTACGGACACAGACAAAAATCCAATGAAAGATCGCGATGTAAAGCAGAGAAACAAACTGGAAACGGAGCAAGAAAAATCGAATCGCGTCCAGTCACATTTTCTAATAATATGATTGACTGAAGTGTTTGTTAATATAAAATATCAAAAAAGTATTAAACTTAAACATTTTCGAATATCAGCAAAAATATTTAACAAAGTTTAAATATTAGAAAAATCAGAACCAAAATGAGAACGGTAATTTTGTTGCTACTGACAAAGATATGGAAATGGCCATCAATGTATCGCCAGAAGCGCAAAATTAATCTGTTATATAGTTTATTTGAAATCAGCTGCAAAATAATCATCTCGTATTTATTAATCAATTAAATGATCAGAATTATCAAATAACGTACGATTGTTTATTAGAAATGTCAGAATCGCTATTTTTCCATTTTTATATTAATTGATGATACGTAGAATAAGAGCGGTCATGTTTACTCTTCAAAAAGATTCGTTTACAGATTATCGATCTTATTTATGAAATACCCGATAAATTGGTAAGATTGCAATGTTTCCAAAACAAAGCAAAATTGGTAACGATGAAAGGTGGAGGCTAAACCATGAAAACTTCTTTAAAGAACCAGAGGTCAATTCTTGAATTCCAAGAATATAACTGTCTTTGTTGCTATATTGCGAGAATACTTGCATGTTCGAATTTCTACCTAATCGAGCCAGTGTTTGTCATTTTATAGCGTATCATTTTTAAATGGTGGCAATTCCAAAAAATAACGTAAAATTTTTGCGCTCCTTTTTTTATTGCATCCATGTCACTTGAACACTCTAGACACCCAACAGAAATGCCCTTGAGCCAGAAACCAGTTACCAGTAGTACCAGCAGTAGGTTATCAAGATGTTATGGAATAGCTATGATAGTGTCAAGGATTTTTCATCTTCGAAGATAAACAATATAAGAAATATTTAGTCCATGATTGTTTTTCATTTTTATAAGCATTGCTATTTTATGCACTATTTGATATTTTTTTGTATTAGTATTTATTGAACAGTTCAGTACTTTTTTATTTAACTACAGTATACTGTACTTACTTTTATAAGAATACAGTACGATTCCACAAGAGACTTATTTATGGCAATGTTAGACAATTAATTGTTTAACCTCAGAAAAATATTATAAATAAAGAAAGTGGGTATTGCTATAATATCTCTCTATTAACCAAATTTTCTAGTATCCAAGATGATCGCAGCACCAATTAAATCGAATAATCAACATTCTATTCTATTTCTTCAAAATGCAAACTAACAGTCATATTACTTTGTCTGATCATTTTTGTCACTTTTCTAATTCTATAGTCAGCATAAAGACTTATTTTATATGCTAATTTTTATTTCTAAGTTGCTGAATATATAAATTTTAGAACGCTTTTGAATAAACATAAGCAATTACAATTCGTTAAGACTAATAAACGACCAGTTTTCTTCGAATTATTATGATCGCCATTTGAATTTACGATCCTAATCCACGGAGCAATAATATATTTCTATTCTTGCTCCGTGTCCTAATCAAGATATTGTACTCTTGAATTGAATCATTTCTATCACGTGATTGGATCATTGATACAAAATTAATGAAATTAGTATTTATCAACATCTTCAATGACAATATAATTATATGAAGAATATAAAGAAAAAATTATTAATAGTATTGTTTAATCACATTAATGAGAGATAAATCTTTAATTGTTTAACAAAAAAATTTCTTTCTTCATGATATACATGAAACTACCGTATATATCCATGGTGGCTAAATTGCGGCTACCTTCGATGTGGCTCTACATCATGAAAGTCAATAATTAATATTGAGAAAATACCTTTTTAATTTTAAAAAATAATATATTTGTAATTTGCTCATTTATTGGAAAAAGTAGTGTGCATCTATACAAAATAAACGCACGTGAAATATATAATAAACAATTTTTTAAACTATAGAAGTTTACCCGAAAAAAACTGATGCGACTTTCATTGACTCATAAAGAAACTGACAGCGGTTTTCAAGTATTTGAGATTCTTCTATGTGACTCCGTAATGGCATGAAGTTTGGCACCACTGATATATATTTTTGAAATAGTACCGATTTTATATCAAGGTTTTTGGAAAATTTTTATTCTATAACATATTCTGATTTATTGTAATTTCATTTTTCGCATTTATATTAAATTCCTGTCCAAAATCTCTATCAATTTTCATATAGAAAGAATAAAAATTCTATTAAAAATTATTTTTAAATTTATCATAGTAATTAGAATTATTTGTTAGAATGTATGTATAATACATCCATGATTAGAACTATTTTTAATTTACCTTCAATTTCAATTTCTGTTTCTTCTTCTAAAACGTAAAATAATAGCATATTTTCATGTAAGTCAGTTTTGGTAAGCAATTCATGCAAAACAATTTCACCATATCTTTGATCTTCTTCCAAAAAAGATTCAAATACATTTTTTTCAATAAGAAATGCGTTACAAACAATATTCTCTATCCACAAAATTCGTAAGTCGTCCGACATTTTCGATAATTTATAAATACTACACAATATTTATTGTATATCCTGTTTTTTATATAGAAAATGCTTCAGAATGCTAACACCGTTACTATAGCAACTCTGTAAACAAACTATCGTCTGCTTCTTATGAAATACAGTAGAATTATTTGTCAACTTATCATTAAAATTTTCGTAGTTTTTATTTAAAATAACTTTATCAATTATCGAATTTTAATTTATATAAAAAAATATATATATATACTTTTATTAAGATAGGTATAATGGAATTCTCTTCTGTAAAAATTTGGCTTGATTAATGATTGAAATTTAATCACCTTTTTTACACAGTAAAACACAATCACTGTATTTTGTATGAAAAATATATGTATAGTATTGAAATGATAAACTAAGTTAATAATATAATAATAATAATTTACATTCATGTAGTAAAAAGAATACCGTATCTAAAATTTATGTCTATATATTTATAACCACTAGATCAGCACTTTGCCGATATAAAAACGTGTTGAGCATCCTGTTCGTACATAAGCATATCTTAAAACCTTCAAAAAAAAAAAAAAATTTTTTTTTGATCGAGTGTTCAACAAATGTTCGCTTTAAAAAATAAATACTGTGATTAAATTCCCTGGGTGTACAGTACAACTTAAATGAAATGCTCTGTACTGTACATGCTTATGTTGATTGTTTAGTCATTTTGATGAATGGAAAAATTTCATGAACTATATTATCTATAATAAATATATTATGGTATATCTATATTTTTTTGTGAAATAAGTACTTTATTAAAATATAGTACTGTACATATTATATAAAAATAATATGCATTTTCATAATAAAATCTACTACAAAAGAACGCCTCTAACAATTTAGAATTAATAAAAGTTTCGCAATTAAGAGAATGATTATTTATAAAAGAAATTGGACAATTTAAAAACGATAACACAGCTTTAATTACAAAGTGCAAAATAATATACAGTATACTATACTGTATCAACAATGATGATCAACAACCATGTGTATAATACATTCAAAAACGTCCTTGAACACATTCAATCTTATTGAATACATTCATGTCAACAACTGATTTAGTATATTAAGGACCCTGGTATATGTGGTTAATAGCAAGTAGCCATGGCAGTAACAAATGGTAAGACGCCAAAGGAAACATAGAAAGGGACATCAACATGTGTTATTAAAATTGGCGGGCTATTCAGCAGAGACTAGTTTTAGAGGAACTTGACTTGCGTTGATCTAATAAAAAAATCTAATTCTTTAATTAATTTAATTTAATTAACCACATGAAAATATATTTCGTCAGAATGACCGTGTCAGTTCAACGTGCATCAATAAGGGTTTTAAATTGCACTCGAACGGAACTGTTTGTTTATTCAACAAACAGAACTCAACAGAAGAAGAAGATAAATAAACAGAACAGATTAAATATTGATTTAACACAGGCATGTCAAACTCATTTTAATTCAAGGGCCATTTAATTAGCCTATAAGATTACCGCGGGCCACATCACAAAAAGTTAAATTTTTTTAAAATTATATTTTGGAGTATGGATTCAGAAATATAAATAGGATAATCAAAAACATTGTGTAATCAAACGAATATATTACAAAAATATATAATTACTACATAATTACTTTAAATTATAAATATTTTTTAAAATTTAATTCCTAGCTAGCAATCTTTAATTTTCTATTAAAAGTCACATTTTCTGTACAAAAACAAAAACTTTCATTAAAATTTTATAAATTCAAATAACCATAACTACTAATATTTTTTAAATAAGTTAATAACACGACATATAAATCCTAATCTAGCCCATTAGCGTGTCCTTTGTACACGTCCTTCAAAGGGGGATTGTTTGGAACTTGATCATTGTATTTGTCCATTAAAAAAATACAGGTTCTCATTTATTGGTTTTTTGTTTTTCTGGTAAGAAATTTCGCGCAAAACGATGTAGTCCTTGCAGGACAGCACTTAGTTTGTGATACCGATCTGAAAAATCAATTTCATCTGTACGTAAACAGGTTCGTATCAGTTTCATCTGTATGTCCGACAAGGTTAATCGAAACACGTGCAATTACATTTCATTAAAATCAAACTAGTGTATCATAGTATATGCACAGTTACGAAGCAACAGTTATTTTATATTATCTCATAACATATTGTTCTCATTTTCATTTTAATTAAGAGCGTTGAGGGGCACAAAAAAAATCACATCGAGGGCAGCATGCGGCCCGCGGGCCGCCAGTTTGACACCCCTGATTTAACACAAACTAGAATTTTTAATTAGTTAATAAATGTTATAACGGAGATCGGTTACATGAAATAATGAATGTGGACTTTAAACAGAATTCGAGATTAGATTTAGAAGAATATAGACTTACCAGACACACGGATTTAGGTTACAATGAACAATGTTTAACTATTCAAAATGCGTTATGGAAATATTAAACGATACTTACGTAAATGTGGAGATTTCGTTTGGGAGTTCAATTTTGAATAGAACCGAGACAACCTGTTGATAAATGGAAAGGAATTTAAGAAGCGGAGAAACCGAAAACGAAACTAAAGTTGTTAGCAATTAGCGGGAATTCATTTTTGGTGTTAGTACAAGAGTGAAAAGTTGATAAATAAAACGGAGTGTCGGTGCTAATAGTTTGAAGCCTTTATTTTTATTCGAGAATAAAATTATAGTTTAACCAGAAATATATATGTTAAAAATAATATGTAGGATAAAAATAAGGTTGTACCCAGTAGGAGGATGTTAATGATAAATTTGCCGACTGATCACTGAACTAAATTATTTTCATATAGATATGTAAAAAATTATTATACGTTAACAACAATTATTTCTTTTATGTGAGAATATTAAGATTTCTGAATCATTTATTTTCGCCGATTATGTTCAAGGAAGGATTATTAAAAAAATGCTTCTTATGTAATGCATTATTTGATAAACTAAATAAGTGGCTGATCGATTAATGAACATAATCCGTTCCAAGACAATGTTCGTTATCCGAATTGTTCGTTAATCGACTGATTTACCATAGGTTTTTATGGGAATTTAATTAATTCGTTCTGGAGAAGTTTCTATGGGAATTTGATTAATTCGTTCCGGAGACCCAAAAAAACATAAATAAAAATTATATAATTTCTTACTATGTTTATTTATATGTAATAACAAAAATATATACATACATAGTCTTGCATCACTACATTTATTTATATGTAATAACAATAATATATATATATACATAATCTTGCTGGAGACCCAAAAAAAAACATAAATAAAAAATTATATAATTTCTTACTACATTTATTTTGTAATATTTCCCGGCACGAAAGTTGGAGGAAAGTAACGCATGAGTATTTGAGAAAGTGTTATTCAACCAATCAGAAACGGTCAGGAAACAGAGCATTACTTATTCCAGATACTTCCGTTAGTGAAATCACAGACGACATAGGCTTATCTTTTGCAATATGATAAAAAGTTTTTATATTGTTTTTCGCATTATTTATACGGCTTATTATTATTATAAATAAACGTAAGACTGCTTAACGGCATTTACTTAATATTATTAAAACTGTACTTAGTTTATTAAGTTCTATATTTTTAATTATACAGTATAATTAAAAATGCAACGTATTTATTATGTACTATATAGGTGCATTATCCATTATGATGACAGAATTATTAGGGATGTTTGGTGATAATTGTGATTGGAACCAATGTTTAAATTTATTTCCATCCATTTCATCATGATAATTTTCGGAGTTAGTGCCAGATCGGGTATAATAATTTTGCGTTTTGTATAAACCCACTCTCACCATCTGCATGTAACAAGATAAGACGTCGACCTTTCAGAGGTAATTTTCGACCCTTAACATATAAATTATCATGCTATTGCTTTTGCTTAGAATGATTCTCATTTACCCAGGTCTCATCTAAATATACAAAATTACTTTTCTCTAAAATGGTGTATCTGTTATAAATATCTCTGACGATGGGCAACTACATCTGATCTTTATATGAAAAACGATCTGTTATCAATCTTGCCGTATTTGAAGTGAAGTTTATTTTTCATTATTCGACGAAGCGAT